>JACXGK010001502.1:39468-68622 GCA_016801125.1 Novumbra hubbsi | reverse complement strand
GTCCGACTGGCTAATGGGTCCGACTGGCTAATGGGTCCGACTGGCTAATGGGTCCGACTGGCTAATGGGTCTGACTTGTTAACAGGTCTGATTAATTATCAAGTCTGACTGGTTAGTGGTCGAACTGACCACATTTTAGCTCACACCACCACCCGAAGGCACTTAATTTGTACAACTCTAAGAAACCTAGAGAACTTGACTTTCCCTGAGGCCTTTTTTGCCAGAACAATTGGTTAAATGAACAACCCGATTACCTTTTTTACACTGACAATATGACGTTTTTTGATATTTATTTTTTTTCTGCATTATTTTAATTGTTATCCTGCTGAGTGTTTGCGCCTGTTGTTTTAAGTTGCTTCACGTGAGGAAAAAAGGAAGCCGCTCTGTCCAGTTTTCACTACACTGTCAGTGTTACTGCCTAACTCCCCGTTACATGATGCAGTACAGCTCTCTACCCCTGGGCTCCAATCTACACAACACAAACTTGTTTTTTTAAATTGGCGCAAAGAACAGACTTTAACCTCAATGAATGAAGAAGGAGGACGGCACCAAAGGTCGACGCGGTCCAGTCCAGTTGGTTTCTGACCGGTTTATTACAACGTGTGACAGTACAGTATCTGGTGGTGCACTTATAATCATCTGGTAAACATTTATAATCTGTAGACAGACTTTATACATATTCCTCAACCCAGATATCCCCTTTCTTATTTGTAAATTGTACCCATTATTTAGATCTTTTTAAAAGTGGTATTACAACTACTGTGAATGTTTATTGAACATTTATTGCTTTATATTAAGATTTATATTGTTTTGTAATATATGAATATATCCTCTATCATATTGAGCAGCTGGTGTTACTGTCAATTCTTCCCTTGCCACCTACCTGTGTGGATCCAGTGCTTGGACACGCTGAGACACGTCAACTGCGTTTAGTGGGGCAGCCCAATTCTGATGTTTTTTTATTAATTTGTCCTGAAACCGTTCGCATTAGATTTTCAGAATTGATCTGATTAGTGAAAAAAATGACAATTTAGTTTTTGAAAGGGTCTAGTTTTTAGACTCAAGTTTTCATGTAACTCATATACAATTGAGTTTACTAAAGCACAGCTTTCATCTAACCTAATTAATGGAGTTCTCATTATGATGTCTGAATGGGATTTTCCCCCTAAAGTATAACAAAAAACATAGTTGAAAATGATAATAAAAAGTTAGAACATGGTTGTTGTTACCACAAGATTATGAGAAAGCCTCCAACCATCAGTCAGTTCTCCTTTTCTTATAATTTAAACCCCAACACACCTCCCCACCCACACACTCAATAAGTCCATAATGTATGGCCATACTTCACTGCGTGGCAGTTTTAACTGGGCTAAAATATAGGTTGTTTTATCTACCCCCTGCAAAGAGCCAAAATAATATCTACCTGCCCATCTATACTGTAGTTATACTCTGTACTGATACACATATATATTGTATTTTCCTATTTCTTTCCTCTTCTCACTCACGAGGAGCTTGCTAAATGAACTCACAACTCTCCAACATTTGGAGACACACATAATTTTGCCTATTTTTTTTTATCTCAATCATTTAACTTTATGCTGTATACATTTCATTTATAACAAAGTGTAATTTGCTATTTCAAAGTCATGTACATAATTTACTGAAAGGATCGATATATGCTGTGTGATCATCATAGACCTTTATATTTTCATACAAAGCATTTTTCTTTTACATTGAGCATTGTATTTCTGGTTTGTAGGAATCAACTCTCCATACAAACAGATTACACATTCCAACAAAAGTCCATGACGTTAAACTGCAACCAATTCTCAACACAGTGCCCTACTTTTCAGATTTTCCATACGGTGCCCTACTTTTGACCAAAGGTATTGCACTTTAAAGGGAATATCAAGCAATCACCGTTATTTTTTTCTCTCAGGGTCAAATATGTTATTCCTCCCCATTTGAATATTACACTTTTGTTATAAATTGGTTTGTGCGATTGATGGAACATATCCAGGGAGTCATTGAGTAACGTTTGCCTCCTCATTCCGTCTAAGCAAGTTCAGCAGTTGTTCTATTTTGTAAACTTGAAATTTAATGATTTTGTCCATTATATGCTATCATTGTATAATAGTACCACGGTTTTGTATTACTATGGTACTGTAATATGATATCTCATGATTAAAGTGTAATAGTGCTATTTAATACGTAAATTGTATTGCTATACATTAAATAAAGTATTGGTTTTGATGTACTTCATCCTGGTATCTGTGTCAGATTGACAGTATCAAGCAGGGTTTGGATTTCCTTATTTCTATTATGTATTATTTTTTCATTTGCTTGCCCTAAACTGTTTTATTTCCAATTGTTGATATATCGCCCCCTCCTGGTTTTCTGCTATTTGGTATTGATTATACCTACCTGTACTGTCACTTGTGTAGACCGGACCCTGGGTCAAATACAGTCATTTATAAGTAATACAAGGCAGAAAACCACTATTTGTACAGTTATTTTTATTTAGAGGCCACAGCTCTTGCATATTACAACTGTTGGCTTTCATAAGGCAAAAGCAAGAATGAATCCACCAGCTATGTTCACACAGAAAACGGAAAGCATTCGGAGAGGGTGGGGACCCACAGACATGCAGCGATGGCTCAGAATGCAATGTACAGCTTTGTATATACAAAACAACAGACCCAAAGTAAATGCGACAGATCTCATCCTAATCACCTACACGATCAAACAAAAAAAAGACAGACCAACTTTCATTTTGGTAAATCAATAAAAAATATTTTCTTTTAGCTCTCTTTTCTCTGTAAAAGTGCAACTAAATTTAAAATAGATTAGAACCTGTCTCAAGGTTGTTTCAACAACGTAGAAATAAAAATATAATCTCCAACAGGATATCAAAATGGAGCTTTGAGAATATTGCATTTCTAGAATACCCACTCATTTTTGTTCAAAATGGCTGCTGGACGATGTCTGGTTAGTGATAGAGTGAAAGATTATGAGGTCACAGCATCGACACAGATAAGGAAACGCAAATTTTAGAACATACTATTGTGGTGTGAGTAGAGTAGACAAGAAGATGTTTATCCTAAACAGCATTGAACTTAAATCCAGAGTCATTTTCAGTTTGAAGGAGTTGGCATCCACTTAAAGACAGACAACACAAAGAAAAGGGTCCATACACTCATCGTCACAACAATGTACCATTATAATGAATGGAGAATACGACAAAGAAGCGCCATATAGGTTTGCATTGGACAGGGACACACCTAATAATCTCACTCAACATTGTCAAACAAATGGTACTCCATATTGCTTAGGAACACATATAAATGAATTTAGAAATAAATTAGTCAAAGATACCATCGGTGCTATTTTCATCATGACACAGCTAAACTGTCAGTCATGGCTTATTTTTTCAACATTTTTATTATTTTTCCTCAGTATAGTAATTACTATTTTTATCATTTATTATAGGTCCTTCATGGGCATTTCGAGCTGACAAATAGGTCCTAGAGTGGCTATCTGAGTAACAGAGTTGGTACATGCATCGGTTACCAGGCTAAGTCAAAGGTTGTGAGACGGGGGTTCTGGGGGAGGGATTTGGAGACAGGTAAGACGGGAGATAAAGGGAGGCGTTGGTGCCGTGCGGCCTCTGGGAGGCGCTGGGCTCTAGTCGTCGTCTTCGTCCTCCTCGTCGCTGTCCTTCATGGAGATGCCTCCCATGCCCCCCTCCTTCATGGAGGCGTTGGCCTCCTCCAGGGTCAGCCTGTTCCTCACTGTGTCATACATCTTACTGTTCAGGGTGGAGTCTAGCACCCCCTGCAGGCGGAAGTCGCGGTACTTTTTCTACAAGGAGGATTGGGAACATGGATTAGCTGGTACGACAGGGATGAAGCGGAAGCATGACGAAGCTGAACAAAGAATGTGTGGCACTGAATTAGAGACTAAAATGACCCGGTAATCAGTGACAGTGATTCTGAGAAGGTTTAAGATCTTTCCAATCTTCCCCCGAGCACTTTCAACCCCTAATAGGAAACGAAATGACCTTGAGAAGTTCCAACATAACCTTTCATTCATGCCCGTGCTAGAGGAATACCACCCCCTGGGCCAGTGTTACCTTAACGATCCTGATAAGGATCTTGAGCTGGTAGACATGGAGCTGCTGGTCCATTCGCTCAGTGAGCCAGGTTCCCAGCAGGTTCATGGTGGCTGTGTACCATTGCTGCAACACACACAAACACAACGTTCTCCAGCAAAACACACACACACACACACATAGACGCAAACACGCACACAGACAAACTAGAGCTCTCTACATATCAAGATGTAGCTCTCTAGTAAACAAACGTTTACTATAGGCAAACGCACACAGACGAGGAACAACGTTCCATTGGATAAAACAAAAACGTTCACTATATTCTCCAAGAATGACAAGACAGACGTTTAAAAACACACACACACACCCACACACATTGGATAGTAGAAACACACTTAACATGTGCACAGATGCTTCTCTCCAAAAAAAGAACACAATAATTATTTTAGAAATCCCATTTCTCCAGTCAGGGCACTACAAAAATCAGAGGGAAACGATGACATTATTAAAACAAATGCCCAAGGTGTATTGGTATTGGATATGCATATTAGTAAACTATGCCATCCGTATGTCTTTGAAAAATAACTACTTTTCAAATAAAGTAACATAATAACCCATACATCATTTTGACATATACCTTAAGGGCATCTGCATTTACCAATTCAAAGTACAGGCCAATGCCATGAGAAGGCTCTTCAATACCTATTAGGCAACACAACAACGTTGCAAAACCTTGATTCTACAGTTTGTAACTCCAATGTAGTTTTGACTAAATCATTTGCAGAAATTAAATAATGATGAGAACGTGAATAAATGGTTAGGCAGGCGAGGAGCAAACAGTTGTGCTATTTTCTTATACCTTTTCAGAAGAACGTATCATTCACTCAGTGTAGGATAAGATTGATCCAGATGATTCATATCAAAGATCAAGTTATAAGAGAACAGCACAGAATAGAAGAGTGATGAACCAAGGAATACAGGATATTGTCGTCCTCCAAACGTCCAGAGAAAAAAGATCAACTGTGAGTCATGTGGAGTGAGTAGGCAGGGCCGGGAAGGAGAGCTTGGTGTGCCAGTATCAGACTATTTCTTTTTTTTTTCTGGTTTGATTGGTCTAATTGTCTTATCTGTAATTTCTGAGGAATCGGCTTTATTGGTTCCGTTGCGATGACTGGTGGGAGGGTTTGCTTGGAGCTTGAGGTCAGCTCTTAGCGGATGGATGCCTGTCCACTTCACACAGTCCAGTTGAGCCTACGTGCGTGCATTGCATGCAGACCTGGAAGGTAGGTGGGTTTGGTGTGTAGGTGGGTTTGGTGTGTAGGTGGGTTTGGTGTGTAGGTGGGTTTGGTGCGTAGGTGGGTTTGGTGTGTAGGTTTGGTGTCTAGATGGGGGGGTGGTCTATGTGGCTGGTTGGGTATGGTGTCTAGAAAGGTGGGTGGCTGGGTAGGTTTGGTGTGTAGGTGGGTGGCTGGGTTTGGTGTATAAGTGGGGGCCTGGGTGGGTTTGGTGTATGGGTGGATGAGTTCGGTGTATAGGTGGGTGGGTGTATAGGTGGGTGGGTGGAATTGGTGTATAGGTGGGTGGGTTTCTAGGTGGGTTTGGTGTATAGGTGGGTGGGTTTCTAGGTGGGTTTGGTGTATAGGTGGGTGGGTGTCTGGGTGGGTTTGGTGTATAGGTGGGTGGGTGTCTGGGAGGGTTTGGTGTATAGGTGTCTAAGTGGCTGGTTAAATGTGGTGGTTGGTGGTCGTATAATAGTAGGACTGAGGCAGAACTATATAAGGTGGAGGGTCATGCTAGAAGATGTACACAGGAAGATTATTTGACTTGAAATCATGCCATTCAACATAATGTGCTAAAACAATGTAACATTAGAGATAAGTGCCACTTTTTGAAGAGAGAGGAGGCGGCAGGAGTTATGAGGGTTAATAAAGAAAGAATCAAGAGAGACTCAACTAAGTTTTTGGAATGAATAAGTGAAAGAGAGAGAAAGAGAAGGAGATAATGCAGCTTTGGGGATTTCCATGCACAGAGATGAATGTGGAGTATCACCATTAGGGGGAAAATAAGGTGTACAAAACCAGTAATCAAATTCTCAAAGACACTAAATCTAACGGAAATACAAAGTTGAACACCGTTGCAACCAAAACATCCACAGCCCAGAGGACATCAACAGTCAAACATGGTAGTGCCGGGTAGTGCCAGTTTAGAAGCCATCATACTAACAACAGGTCAAACATGGTAGTGCCGGGTAGTGCCAGGTTAGAAGCCATCATACTAACAACAGGTCAAACAACAGTAGGGGAGGCGCACTGTTCAGCAGTGTGGAAACACAAGGAGACACGCACAGACACAGCCAGTGTTGACCTCAGAGATGACAGCAAAGCACTTCACAGCAGTAAAACGACCCGTCGAACACAAAACGCACACCACTCCCGCAGGAAACAGCACACCTCTCAGACACACAGAGCCAACACACAGAGTGCAGGAACCGAAGGCTACTGCACGAGAAACACCTCTTAAACATACCGACACGCAGCTAACAAACACTGAATCACTGTAACACACACACACATACCTCTCACACACGCTAAGCCAACACACACACTAAACTGTAGTTTATATATCTCAGGGGTATGAAGCAAACACACTTCACTGCAGTGCACCAGGATAATGGTGGACACATTATTTAAAATGTATCACATGAGGATTATGTGCTTGTAAGACAGTGCTCTCACGTCCCTGTCTTTTGCAAGGTCAGTGTGTTTCAAAGTACTCCTGTCTATTTCATTTCAGGTCACTTGGAATAGGAATGTTAATTATGTATCCTAGGGCTGGAGTGATTTATTTGTAGCCGTATCTGTCTTTACCCAGAGAGCACTGCTTTCGATAATCCTGCCTGATGGTGCTTTTTTTTGGACTCTTTGTTTGTAAACAAACGAGATCTACACGATCCACAAAGGTCCAAAAGCACGGTGGCAACGCACACCAGGATACAGCTAGCAGGACAGGGAGAGCAAGAGACAGAGGAAAGAGGAGGAAAGGCTGTAGAGGAAGACATAAGCCTCTTCTGTGCCAGGTGGCTGCCGGGGAAACAGCCTCTGGTCTCAAAACGTGACATATCATATCCCATCTCTGTCACAGCTGTTTCGCCACATTTTGGAAAGCTCCCTCCCTTTTGACCAGGAGGAGACGGCATCTTACTTACATCAAATAACCTTTCTATATACACCTCCTCATTGACCTTGTCTCGCAGGATGTCCTGAGAGTGGCGGACACAGGTCACGTAACCGTCGGCAACATCCATTCCTGGCTTCTGAAAACACCAAAAGACCAAATGTTCTTTTAAAGACAGGGTCACTCGAGAAGCAAACACAAGCATTTTGAAACAAGGCTATAATGTGATTGCGTCTGAACACACGTTTAAACTTATTTTTTTTTAATTTACAATCTGGCTGGATGGAACAAGAGCTTGTCTGCAAGAATCTCACAGACCCTCTTTAATTAATAATTTAATATAAGGTCAACAGACCCACACAGAAAAACTGTGCTGAATGAAACGGAAGCAGGTTTGGGAAGAGCAGTAATTAAATAATCTGCACTATCAGCAGCCCCGACAGCAATGTATGGAATACCTTTAAATGAAATCACATTTTACAGCTTCACTGATTCTACATTTGACGGAGACTACTGGGACAGTGAGGAACACTTACAGGGACGTCCACATACTTTGAGGCAGCTTTCACCTAAAATAAGAGATGGATTGTGACAAATAGAGGGATTTGTATCATTTATACATTCACCCATGTTACTAAAATTACTTATTGGAGAAGATGAATCAAGACAAGCCAAATCTTACCGTGAACGACATGAAAGATGAAAACAGAGTGCCTTCATCGTATCGGGAGATCTTGGCCAACAGTCCCTCCAGAATAACCACAAACTAGTAGTGAGACACAAAAACAACATATTGCCAAACAAATAATAACTTGGTTCATCCTACACCAAAACCATCCTTGTTCCTCCTTTTGTGCACTTCAGAAAGAGCTAATTTTGATTCTATGTAGAACCCTCAGTTATATTGGGAATCTACATAGAAGCAAAAACGTTTCTGTCTGGAACCGAAAGGGTTCTCCCGGAACCCATAAGGGTTATCCACATAAAGATAACTATGGGACAAGTACAGCTTCTAACCAAAGTGTGGTACCGATCAGTACCTTTGCCACCATGAGTTGGATCATGTCCTTTACGCTCTCCTCAATCAGTTCATCTATTTGGGTGTGGTACTGTTTCTGAAAGAGCAAAACAACATGCGCTTCATCTGTCCGGTGGTACATTTTGTGTATATCTGGTGTTTGTGATCAGTCGTAGGGGAATGAACCCTAACCCTCCGGGCCGTCCTCCTACCTCCTGGCCCATCTCCATGGCACACAGCTTGGCCGACTGGTCCTTGGCGTCCACCATCACGTTAAACATGGTGCATATTGCTGGGGAGATGCGGAAATCAGTGCCTCTGCTGCTCTTTGCCAGTTTGGACTCAAATGCCATCCTAGTGCTGCAATACACGTGTAGGAACAGGTCTATGTGGCGTACGGCGTTGAAAGCAGACGCTCATGTCCAGCCACATGGTTGAGGGACACATCGACGCCACGACAACACCACGCCTCACACGCCACACGCGAACACCAAAGCACGCTCGGCACTGACACGCACGCGACACACGCGGAAGCACGCACGCACCTAGGCACACAAGCACAGACACACACCGTTTGACGCAGTTCTCGATCATGTCGCTGGACATGAGCTTCATGCGGTTTTCCAGGTGTTTGGCGAACTCCTCCTCTGGCCAGTGCAGGTCCCTGATGAAGGTCTGCAGGGCTTCCAGCTTCCAGAACAGGTCCTCTGAAGTCCCGGAGCCGTTGCTGCACACCCAAGCACACACACACACACAGATGTAGAAGGTGAAGGTCAGTCTGTGTAGAGGACACCCTAACACCGGCCCTCCAGACCCTCGGTCCGTTATTCTGACCACACACCGGCCCAATGCTTCGTAGCAGGGTTACGTTCTTGTTACTGTGTTGTTTAGGAATTACTGAGGGACAGTGTATGAGAAGAATAAGATGACAGGGGTGACTATAGAATACATCTACCCTAGTCGTGGTCTAGGACCATGCAGGATAGCCACTGCAGAAATCTCACTCACACACACACGCACGCACACACACGCACGTGCAAGTGCACACATTTGTGTGTCTGTACAGGATGGGGGAGGGGGGAGCGGTGAGCGAGGGCTTCTTGATGCTTTGCTTTTATTTTGCTTTGACAAAGTATTCGTCTTCTCCGGTAAAGATCGGATAGTAGATATATAAACGTCAATCAGGGAATGTACAACCTGAAAAGCAGCCCCCTCTCTCACTCCCATCTTCCTCTGGCTGGTGGTACTAGGCCGGTATGCTAGTATCAAACAGCGGTCCTGTCTGAAGGGGCTACCCTCCACGGTATCACATAGCAGGATAAGGAGATGCAGGAGGAGGTGAAGATGAAAGGAGGAATGGAGATGGGCCAGATCTCTACTGCGCTGGAGGTTGAGTCCAACCAGGTGTACTCACTTCCCACCCATCTCCATCCAACCATACAATCTCTACAGATATAATAAGGTGGAGAGATACGTGTACATCTGACAGGAAATCCAGCTTACCATAATTATGTCCACTCTTGCAACAGAGTTTAGTAACACATGGCATTGTAAGGATCTGTATCTCTGTACCTCCCAGCTAAACTGCATGCAGGTTGAGGGGAAATGGGAAGGAACCCAGTAGCCATTCATTTCCTGAACAAACACATTCTACGGTCTGAGCCGTCCTAAACTACCGTACACAACCCCTAGCAGTGTGCTTGGCATGAACATGGTAGGCCGGCCCAAGAGTGGCTAGCTGTTATGGTTACCCAACATTGTATTTGATTCATGTCAGGGAAGACTAATCTTATCTGGAATGTCTGCCACTCGAACACAGTTATCCACACAGCGTTTAAGCAGATTGTTGGCAGATACATTTTAAAATGTAAATCGATATTTAAATGAGATGCTATTCAATTATAAAGAAGATCTAGAGGACATCTTCATACCAAGGCAACACGTTGCTGATGCACATCAATCTAAGGTGATCTAAGGTGAACTAGTTGAATACACACTCAGGGTCATAGATAGCAGCCATCCATGACGGGGTGGAAAAACTAGGCATTGTTGGAAGGTTAACTGATAGTCCTGCTACTGGCGGCAGATTTGGTACTTTGGGAATTTGAAGGTTGACATTTGGTATTTGGAGATTCACATTGGGCAGATTACTTGTTAAACTCCTGCAGAAGAGACAGACAAAAAGAAAAAAATAAATCCATAACAGTGGTAATGTAGACATTGCTGCAGTCACAAGCCATGTGAGGATATAGTGAAAGCAATCAAATCCAGAACACAGGAGAAAAAGGCAAATAAAGAAACCAATCATTTTCTGACATGATACAAAACATGTAAATAGCAGACATAAACAAGAGAAACAGTTAGAGAAGCAGTTGTTTTTTCGTAAGCAAATAGAAGAAGGACGTATTACATTTATAACAAGCGGTGAATTCTAGAGACAGACAAAGGCTGCAATAAGACAAAACAGCATGTAAAAAAAGATATATACATATATTACCTATATTCTAGAACAGAACTACTCAGTCCTGTTGATCTAACATCCGGTAGGTTCTCTCTCCAACCCAACTTTCTTCCAGCATATTATTAAAATCAGGTTTGCAAAATGATGGTTGGAGAGAAAACCTACAGGATGGTAGTTCTCCAGGGACAGGGCATAGCAGCCGTAGTCTAGGATGTATTTTTCTTTAAGTGTTACCTTTATAAAGAAAGTAAATCAAAATATATATGATAAATCAACAAACATTACTTAGCAAATTAGCAAAACAAGATATGCTGTAGAGCTTCTGTTCCTAGCCACATTTCAAAGCACACACTATGAGAGTTAGCCCGAAAAACAAAAAGATGGAAATTGGAGACTGACTAAACTACTGTACATGTGAACTGTTCTTCAGCCCCGGGGGCTGTTGAAATGAGGGTCCCAAATGTGGCACTCAGTGTTGCTCGCTAGTAATTCTGCCAGTTTACAAATAATTATCCCCTAAAGCTTTGAGCTTTTGAAGACAAAACAAAGAAGTCATAAAATCACATGCAGGTTTGACTTTGAAATTGAGATTAGAATTACACATTTCTTAGACCTTTGTCTCCTCATAAATTTTTTATAAATGGCTTCTGGGATATTTTGAATATTTGTTCTTCATAAAAATAGAAAAGCCTCTTTCCTTAAACTTCATTGACTGTGTCTGGCAGCATTCATATTTTAAGTTTAGTAGTGTCTCTCTCCTGGCCTCTCCAAGCAAAGATCAGACAGTCAGTGAGAGGAAGGACTGTCCCTTACTTTACAGGCACCCACGATTCTCCCTCAAAACCCCTGGTGATGGACTGGGCGATGGAGGACTCCATCAGGTCTACATATCTGACCACCAGGGGTGCATAGAGGTCCTGCAGGTGTCTGTGGAACTTTCCGTTGCACAGGTGATCTACAAGCAGAGAAGGTTAAGAACTATTATAGGTATAAGTAAGATTTTACTAAACAGCAAAACCTATAGTGAAACCTATAGTGAAAATACCATCAATAAATACCATGAATAAAAAAAATACGTACTGTCCCATTAAGCACTGTATAACTTAAAAAGCTTAATGGGAAAGTACACATTGTATTATTTATGGTATTTTCACTACAGGTTTCACTACAACTTTATTCTCGCTATTTTTTAAGGCAATTTGTTTATGTGTTGATTTCACCATTAAACATTTTGTAAGAGATTCCTGTAGTATCCAAAACATTCACATATGTTTAATATCTTTTCACATTTGTTTAAATGCAATAACTGCTTAAATCTGCAATCCATTGGGCCCGCGGAGACTGGTGATGTGGCCCACCACGCTATACAATATAATAAAGTTTGGTATAATGCATTGTTACTTTTTTGGTGGCATTTGCTTGTACTTTAACAGACAAAATGTTAATGTACATTATTCGTCAGTGTTTACATCATCAATGAAGGCAACATAGTCAGTTCCAGTAGAAGCCAAGCATGCCCATGCATATAACCCCTGCACCATATTTCACAGATGACGTGTTTTCGGTTTTTAATGCATTTCAAACTCCACAGAATAACAGCAAGGTGATGCGTAGGAGAGAGGCAGGACCAAAACGCATGTGATTTGTAGAGTTTTTATTTCTCTAGTGAAATGCTCCCGAAGGAGGAGAACAAAACAAAAGGGTGCTCAGTAGCACACAGGTAAATAATAGGTAAAACACAAAGGCACCGAGAACCAGCACATCCGCTGAATATCGAAAGCAGTGCTACCGTGCCAATGCTCTCCACGTACATGTAACAATAACGGACACAAGGACAAGACACAGGAGGGATTATATGGCAGCTGAACAGGTTGCACCTGTAGGGAATTTGGGAAGGGCGCATTCACAGGACATGGGAAACAGGACAACACCAACGATGAGGACTAGAACTCCGGCGACGGCGCGCGCCGGCTCACCACACGCAGAGGTGGGGGCGCGTCCCTAGACGGGGACGTGACAAGCAATAAGAATGCACAGCAAATTTGTTTGAGTCTCCTATGCATTGAGAACCTCTGACAATTGGTTGCTTAAGCATGATGGTCAAAATTTAAACAGGCTTCCAGCTTCTTGTCGAAATTATACAACAGGAGCTTGCAAATATGTTATCATTACAAATTGGCAAGATAGAAAACCACACAGCCTTGTACATAATGTAATCTAAATATATTTAGACAGATGGCAACACAGCAGTGATCAGACTACCCAGTATTATACTGCATCTAAAATGAATGTGTTGAAATGGAAATGAAGACAAACTGTTTAGCTAACAAACATTAGCCTTCTTTAGAGATAGTGTTGTGTTTTACAGCTGTGGTTCACAGCTAGCAGCAAGTAGGAAATATTCTTCCTTTACGATGAGGTCAGTGGGAAAGTTTTTGCTCGTTCACTGAGCTACGCTTTGCAATATTGTTTGTCGCTTAATATATATATATATAAATAGAAAAAATACAATCACTCCTTATTTTAGGTTTGGTTACATATTTAGAGGTTTCTTTAGTGTAGACTACAAGGATGTTTGTGAAGGTTGAATTTACCGGTGCATTCCTATTTATTTATGTTACAAATGGTTGATTTTATTAACTATTTTGGTAAGGCCCAGGTTGTAAATATCTTTCTTTTGGAAAATAGACCTAATCAAATAGTAAAAATATGGATTGTAAAAAGAGGGGATGTATTGGATTGTATATAGCAATGAACAGAAGGTCCAGAGATATAGAAAACAATGGAACATTGTGTAAACTGTGTACATGGACCATTTAGTCCACTGCCTGTCGAAAATTAACAAATTCTAAAACAACTGACCTATAAATAATGTAATCAGTGTTGATATTCCTATATAAGCAAGTCATAGTGTTGACATTTTAAAACTAGTTAGTTGTGTATTAGTTATTAGCTATCAGGAAGTTTGACCATGTCACAAAATGTGTTGGCAATTTAGGAATAATTTACTAACGGTTTTCTTAGGTGTGCATCATTACACAGGTGGTGACAAACTATTAACCTATCGGAAGGTATTCTTTGCAAAAACCATTCCCATCAACAAAGGCATGTGTATAATCTCAGTGGACTCTACAGTACATACGTTCCAGGGGAATAGTAAAACATAAACTTCACAGAGGTGCCAAAATGAGTGAGGCCCAGTTCAATATGTGTTTGAAATCGTATTAGTCACAGGAAAAATGAAATCGGTTCTGGATATAAGAGTTGCTCAACATCCCCTATTTTCTGGAGAAAAACCTTTCATCTGTTTAAACTTTAAAGTGAAAACTTCCGACTGGTTAACCCTTTTCACATTCCAAGATATGCACTTTTTTCCCCGCTGCCTATTAAACGGATCAATGGAAGCGTGACACGTACAGTCAGTGCGGAGGAAGTCGTTGAGCAGCTGGAAAAGGGGGAAGCTGTCCCAGCTCTCAGGAGACTGGATCTCCAGGGCAGCGTCCATGTCCACAGCATACATGGCAAGAAAGGTCTCAGCGTGCTCCGTCATCAGGTCAGACCACCAGGCAAAAGCCTAGACACACACCACGGACAGGACAGGGACAGCGGTGACTACGAGCCCCAGTCTGGGTGTTAGGATATGGGCACAGCCGGCTGGACAAGGAGGGAGCAGACTTAGGTGGGCTGGGGAGGATGTGAGATCACACACATACTGGAGCTGATAATGGCTATAATCAATAAGACGCCAGCATTGCACTGTGGTCTGATTTCATGTGATAGACTTGGTTTGGTGGCTGTTAAAGGTCACACATTGTTAACCGTAGTACTAGATGTTAGTTGCCGTGAAAACTTGTGTGTTTTCCAAGAGTAAGTAAAACCAATCCACAGGGGTTACTGGGAAAAAAAACAAAAAAACAGAAAGCTGCTTAAATCCTTGCCGGCGTCCAATAATAAATTATATACAAATCCAAATGCAGCATTTCAGTAACAATAATATCATCAAAGAGAGGAATTCTGTTCTATACATTGATTATTATTACATTCTCTCTAGACTCACAGCCAGGGAGGTGGTGCCGTTTCTCATGCAGACTGACGTGGAAAACTCCCTACATGCTCTGCTTTCCGAGACCAGGAATAAGCTCGGGTTTCCACCATTCACAGCGTCGTCATACTAACAGAACACTCCTCAGAAGATGGGAATGTGACAGATGTCATGTTCATGCACTGCACTTGGCCATATTAGAGGAACTGATCGAAGACTGCCGCGCATAGCTTCTCTAGGAACTCCATGGTAGTACTGAGCAAGTAACACTAGTTGGTTACACTTGTAGTTGGTTACTCTAGTAAACCCCCCCCCAAAAAAACCAACCCTTAGGTTACTAGTGTGTTATTAAATAAGCTATGTTGGTTTAATTATTGGAACGGAATTGTTCAATCTCTAGTAATCAGTTCTTAACCCAGTTTAGTGATAATTACCCACAGAGACAAAGATCTATTGACTGAGAGAGGATGATGGACATAAAACAGGGAGTGTAACAGAGTTAGCTTTTTTGATAGATGTAGCATGTAAATTATGTTAATATTGTTTGAAATGTTTGAATATGATATGATGAAAGAAAACTACAATGATGTGTTCTAACTGAAACAGGACCAACTAACCTCCAAAAACATTCATTGCTCAGCACAACAACATGGACTCTAGAGGGTTACAACATTAGATGTGATCTGGACGTGTGCTCATCCATGTTTCAGTAGGATGACTGTTCTGCTGTGCCTGGCGGTCTGGGCTCGGACAGTTTGCTGATCATTGGAAGAACTTGACATTTGACAAATTCCAAGAGAGGAAACCGATTAAACCGTGAAAAGCTTAATCCCTCCCATGATCTTGCATGCTTTCATTTCATGTTCATACCCCTGACACAAGGAGGGGACCCAGCTCAGCGGGTCAGCACCAAGGTCCAGTCCTCACTTACCTGGCTGTCCACTTACCTGCCCACCCAATCAACCCCCTACTACTGCGCTATAAACAACGAGTGCTATGTTTCAGGCAGCAGGTTGTGCTCCATCATCATCATACACAGAACACCAGGTGGGATGTGTGGACAAAGGGGACAGTTAAAGATCCAGGAAGTGGGACCAGAAAAAACAGGGGTTTCAATCTACGTTATGTGAATGGTAATCAAGCAGGGCCAAGGCCTCCACATCACACCCAGGATCAGTGCTCAGACTCAGTGCTCAGACTCAGTGCTCAGACTCAGTGCTCAGACTCAGTGCTCAGACTCAGTGCTCAGACTCAGTGCTCAGACTCAGTGCTCAGACTCAGTGCTCAGGCTCAGTGCTCAGGCTCAGTGATCAGGCTCAGTGATCAGGTTCAGTGATCAGGTTCAGGCACGGCCCCAGAGGCTAGGTGCTTTGCTGCAGGCACCATCATTCACAGCAGGCTTAATGCAACAGGCCCATAGGATCACTCCCACTGGGGGACTAGTAACACTCCTACAGGAGGACTAGTAACACTCCTACAGGAGGACTAGTAACACTCCTACTAGAGGACTGGTAACACTCCTACAGGAGGACTAGTAACACTCCTACTAGAGGACTAGTAACACTCCTACTGGAGGACTAGAAAAGGAGGAGGGCATCTACTAGACATGCACAAACCATTATAGGGTGAGAAGGGGAAGGGGATTCTGAATCAACGTCACCACATACCTCTTTACCCTGCAGGGAGTGAACATCAGCGATCATATGGACAGTGAAAACACAGGGAGACATACAGGACAATAACAGTATCATATCTACAGTATCGGGTGATTCAATAATGGGTTTCTGATTGGGCGAACACTTCTTAGACAGAAGAAGGGAGGGACAGCAGTAAGATGGAAGAGGAGGAGCCGGGAGGTAGGGGAGGAGCCGGGAGGAAAGGGGAACGTTCTCAATGCTCAAAGAGTGTGAACTGTGATTTGAAACCCAACTTAAAGCTGGATGAGGAAGGAGAGGAGAGACACGTTTATGGCGGGGTTTTGGATTCAATTAAGCCTACTGTGCATCACCTCACCTTAACATGCTGCTAGAGAGAAAAAGACTAGTCGTTATGGCCCGATGGACATGCTCCATGATCAAAGTGATGCTAGCAGTGCTTCACCGCGTCAACATGTTTGCTGACGTTCCTGCCCCAACACACAACACCCGCCCATCTCTCTCTAGTTTATTTATCTCAGCCTTAAAGCCCTAAGTAGAGCCTTAGGCTCTGTGCAGGCCAACATGCGATATATAGGGAGAGGAGGTTTGTGATGGGACTGAAAAGAAAAATAATTATACTGTACCGATTGATCTCCAGAACTTGTGACTGCAGCCTGTCAAGCATATGTCAGAGAGATAGAATAAATCTGCTTATCTGCATTAATTGTATGGATCACAAAGGATCTCCTCTAGATCTTGTTTACATGCTCATCATGCTTTTACATTAGTTTATTATACTTTTAGACAAATACAGAACAAAAGTAAAAGCTATTTAGGGTGAACTACTTTTAATTTCAGATTTTACTGCTAAAGCAGTAAATGAGCATGCTTCACAGTACCGTGTGACTAGGAAAAGCTAACCTACATTACAACAACCTGTACTGTTCTGTACTCATTAAGTGAAGACCAGTGAAGAAGTGAACTGCACACTTCAGCACTCCTTAACTTCTGGTTGTGAACACGGCTTATCTCCTAATCAGGGTATCTACTGTAGCTGTGTATTATTGTACATTATTTTCTCCAAAATGCCTTTCTTATGTCACTCATGCACAAAGACAGCATTGTATTTCTATATAAACACAGGTGTTGGGAAAGAGTAGACTAGCCCTTGGAGGAGGTGTTGGAGGGGGTAAAGAGGTGAGATAAAGAGAAGGATGAGAGGAAGAGAACAGGAGAGGAGGTGCTACCCACTCACCTCAGCGTGATGTTCCTGGTTCTGCTGGAGGACCTCTATGACTAGCTCAGCCAGGCGAATAGTGTCCTCCAGTTTTTTGGCGGGCGTGACTAACCGGCCTACGTTCTCTGGAGTAGAAGGATGAGGAGGTGAGTGGGAGATCAGTGAGGCAGAGAGGAGTAGCTAGCAGAATCTGTTAGAATGCTGTCTGCCATCTATATTGTTAACTCCAGAATTCGTTGCACTGGAAGAAATGAAGTGCTCTGTTTTGGGTTTGCCTTCTTACACACAGACCAGACGGGATATAGGCAATGAGGATAAGCTGTAATATGGTTTCTAGCACATGCATGGGTACCCGTGCCGATGCGTCTGTATGAGTGGACAACACAGTGAGATAGAATGGACTGACTAAATCCATCCCGTGAAAAACACGAAAGCATCATATTTCTCTTTATGCAAAATGCTCTTCCGCTTTTAATGCTTTTGCTCCCTGGGCTTTTCAATGTGTTTTAACGTGTCTTTTTTTTCCATCTAAATATTATTGGCTAACATAAAATGAGTTTGGACAATCAAATGTGATGAGATTAGGTTATCAGAACATTAACATTAATGAGGCAAAATGAGCAAAACACTGGGACATTAAATAAGACAGCTCGAATGAATTCAAAAAAATAAGGACACATAACATTTTAGGACTGTTCCAAGGTAACACTCGATCATTGTAAATTTGTCTTATCTGTCTAAATGAATGACAAAAGGAGATCATTTAGTATACCCTATTTTAATGAATGTAATTGTAGTCACACATAATGCATTGTAGGGTATGTATCTGTCCTACGACTGTTTGTAGGTATGCATGCCAACGGGAGCCTGAGCATACACCGTATTCACCAGGCGGACAAGAGACCATGCAGTGCTGGAGGAGTGGCAGGGGACCTCTTTCAAAGCCTTAACTTTGGTCAACAGCCCTTCAACTCAAGTAGTTTGAGTAGAATGATAATGTAGTGATTATCATAGTCAAATGTATCATACTTCATCCATATCCAATGTGTTTAACTTTTTATGAAATATCCCAAATATGCCATCAAAGAATGGAGCTATTGTTTCTGCAGAATGTTCCAGATTCTTCGCTGTATACCAGTGGTATACAAAACGTTTTCCTCAGTGTCTATTTGGATTCAGATATTGAGGCAAACTCGTATTGCATTTGATCTCATAACACATTGGAGATGCTACCTTCTACATGCATATTTGTGAGAGACTGCTTTCTTTTGAGTTTCAGAACTTTTTGTACTTAATATACTATATAATATCTGATCAATAACACTAAAATAACTGAATTAATTGAAACAATTACAGTATCGATATTCATGAGCTGAATTCAAATGGCTTTTACAGATAATGACTAGAATTGGTCAGTCCCACCTTGTTTTAAAGTGATCCAATCTCTGCACAAATATTGATCCACTAAATGTTGGCATGCTAGGACATGAGTGGGATCAGAGGGATTGGAATAAAATGTATATGTTGTTACATGATGTATGTATATAATTCAGAGCACTTTCTTTGTTGTCTGTGCCTGTGGGTGTGCATGTATGTGTGGTGGGGTGTGTGTTTGTGTGTTTGTGTGAATGTGTGTGTGTGTGTGTGTGTGAAAGGTTGCTGTGTACTGAGCTAAGCTAAAAGTCCAACAGCGCTTCACCTGGATCATTTGGATCCGGCTTTTTATCTTTCTCAACTTGAAGGAAAAGGAGAGAAAACAGAGAGAAAAGAGGAGATATTTAGGATTATAACAGACTATGATAATTATTTAAAAAAATATGTAACTCTTTACTCTCCTCCGTTTGACCTTTGACCTTTGAGGGATCCTGGAAGTTCCCAGAACTCTGCAGGAGTGGATTACATAGCTAGTTGACAGAACTCTGCAGGAGTGGGTTAGGTAGCTAGTTGCCAAAACTCTGCAGGAGTTTGTTAGGACACTAGTTGACAGAACTCTGCAGGATTTGGTTAGTTTGCTAGTTGACAGAACTATGCAGGATTTGGTTAGGATGCTAGTTGACAGAACTCTGCAAGAGTGGGTTAAGATGCTAGTTGACAGAACTCTGCAGGAGTGAGTTAGGTTGCTAATTGACACACATATACAACTGACAAAACTCAACAGATTTAAAGTTGGTACGGACACGCTGAAATGCAGAGACATTAGCCTAAGAAAAGTTAAAAGTAAAGAAGCAACAACAACAGGATGTAATAAACAGTCACAGACAGACACAGCTTCATAGGCCGTGTTGTAAACTTAGACGTGAGACAGACGACAGCTGCTCCAACCAAAGACGGGACACACTGACCGGCGGTGGAGTTAAAACATGTATTATAGGAACTCTGTATGCGTACACCAGATCATTTCTGTCCTCCTGGTACTGTTGCTCTCTGCCTGCAGCTCCTGTCTGCTCTACTGCCTCCCTCTCTGGGTGTCTCTGTCTCTGGCAGTGACACTGCATCATACCTGTCTGTCCCAGTGCACAGCGGAGCAGGGCGAGCGCACCACTCACTGACACATGACCAGACGACTGAAGGAGAACACAGAAGCAAAGTAAAAAATGCATTCAAGTCACATGGGTGGGCATGGGCGTGTGTCCAACCAAAATAAAGAAGCTTACAGACCAACAGATCATTCAGGTTGGCCACAGACATAACGGGACACTGTCAGTCCCCTGATGGCAGGACCCCCCCCCACAGACCTCCACAGACCAGACGAACTTTCTCTCTCCCCACTCGCTTTCACAGACACCAGCGACAGATAACAAAGTGAAAAGGGAGAAGGGGAACTAGGCAGTGCCGAGGGGAGCGAGCGAGGGCGGGAGGGTGGGGGGGCGATGTGGTGAGAGAGGGAGGAGGTACTTGGGGGAGGATGAGGCAGGTACTCACGGATGGTTAAATCCATCACTTGTGACGCCAAGCAGAAGACAGGGTGTTCAAACATTTCCCTCTTTCTCCCTACAAAAGAGGAGGATTGGGGCATGCGAGAGGCTGGGGTCAAAGGTTAGGGCGAGAAGTTAAATGTCAGAGGAGATGGGAAGGCAGAGCACCGTCCTGGGTTGTATTCCTTAAGCCACATTGTAGCAAAGTATTTCAAAAACTAGACAAAAAACTGTCATACACTGTCAGATATCTATTTGTTTCCCTGACGACTCAATCTAAACTCTTCCGCTCCAGTCTAGTTCACTATCGCAGCTTTTTGGGTTGCCAAAATCAGTCGGTCGCTGCTGAGATATTTTCTTATTTCCTGTCTTTGTGCCTTAATGAACACAACCACGGTGAGTACTGAGTTGAGGTGAAAGATGACAACAAGTGTTTCACCACTACATTTCTTAAAATCCATTTGTTGTATCTACATCCCCACCAGGACAAGGGAAGAGGTGACAAGCGGCTCAGTATCACGCACACCCTCGGTACACCCTAGGTATTTACTACACAAGAGATAAACCTGTTGGCATGTATGGCAATAAAAGCATTGCACATATGACTTTGTAGAAGACCGAAAAGGTGCATTGCAAGGGGCAGTTTTGAGCGGTCAATGGTGAAATGTAGTGGCTACTCCATGCCTATAAACACAGACCTTTCCATAATGTCTGCACATGCAGATGAAGGATGCTGGGTTGTCCGTGTACAAATCCAGCATTCTTTTTCATTGGCTTTAAAACCACTTATCACGGAAGAGTGAGGTGATAAATGTGGCCAAACCAATAAGAGGAGAGAGTGAGGAAGAGGAATGAATAGGGCAGACAGGAAGAGAAGAAACAGGAAGAAGAAGAGGACATGAAGGGTAGGGCAAAGCAGAAATAGAGGGGCAGTGGACCATCTCTTTGATATGTCTCAGATTAGATGGCGTAAAGCTACTGTCAGAAGGACATTTTGGGTCAGGGGGAGTGGCTTACCTTCAGGGAAGATACTCAATACTATTTACCTAAAATAATATATACTCCACATCTATAATGTTCACCCACCACACGCCAGAGGCCAGGATTCAGCCTTAAGGAACAGGCCAACACGTCAACAGGTCTTTAATCCACATTTTTGGGGGATTTGAATGCATTTTTACTCACGACAGCTCAACAAAAAGCCACCTTCACCTACAGTACAGAACCCCACAGCCAAAACAACCAGCCTGAAACAAAGGGCAGTGTTAATTGGCTGAGTGGCAAACAAATGACAACCAATTTGGCAAATTGAAAAAGAATGATTAAGTTGCTCATCTAGAATTGAACATGGGTCAACTGAACTATTGGTAAGCAATTTGTTAAACCCCACTGTAGGCTGTTAAAATACAAAACAAATTGTGATTGGCAAGAGAGCAAAATGGCTGACAGGCCTGTTTCACATAGGCAACACCAGAATGACTAAAAAGTTCCAAAAGTACTAAAACAGTTAGTAAACCATCATCTGAACAAAAACGGTTTCAACGAAACAACCACCTCATATTTAATATCGGAGTTAATACCTACTATTGCATATTAATCGAGATGGCTAGTTACCTTCAATTTTAGCGTATTCTGTGATTTTTGCGTAGTTTAGCTGAGCCGCCTGCTCCAGACATTTGCGGATAACTCCCTTGACCTCCTCTTGTGGGACAGGAGTCACAATGTCCTTCATCAGCACCTGAGGAGAGAAAATAGGCTTTCATATGAAGTCCATTATAACTAAAGTTTTCATTTTCAATTTCATCTTTCAAGTATATATGAGCTTTTATGAGCAATGAGATGAGCACTGAATCATTCATGAGCCGCAAAGTTCCTGTAAAATGAGAAAAATCCTAGTCATGAATTTACAAACCCTTTCCAGTAAAGACAGAGTGGCCTTCAGGGCTCCCTCTGGACGCCCGAATGGAAAGCAATATCTATCAGAAGACAAGCAAGTAGAATCACAATGAAATAAAACTCTCTTGGGGCAGGAATAACGGTGTTCAACAGAACACTAGAATAGTATATGATGAGGCTGGATTGATGGATAGCCAGCAGGCAGTAGCAGTTACCTGAAGTTAGTGATCTGGTGTTCCAGAATCACACGCAACCGCTCTTTGATTTCTTCAAAGCGTTCCTTCTCATCCACCTTCACAGTTCCCAGTCCGTCAGGCCTGTTGGTGACATCGTAGAGTAAAACCGCAAACACGACATTAGATTGGAGAATCACGCTGTTCTTCTGTTGTAAAAATCCTCTAGCAATACAATGGCTTGCACGAAAAACAATGACATCATTTTGTTCACCATGTTTATACTCTGCTTGTGTGAGTGAGAAAGCGTAATTGTTCGGCGTCTTTATAACACCTAATTGTTTTCTGTCACGGTGTCTTACCTTAAGGGCTCTTGGACAAGTTGCAATTTGGAATCCCTTTTCTTTCTAAACTTCATCTTTTTGCTTCCCAGTTTAGAGACCGTAGTCCCTGGTTCTAGGGCCTGGGGACCGCTAGGGGCCCAGGGGCCCTCACAACACATCAGTGGCCCCCAGTAACTGATGCCCTCTCTGACTTTATAAGGATGCATGGGAGGATGAGCAACATGGACACAATGAGACTGAACAAGTCAACAAAGACAAGAAAGGAAAAGAAAGAGAAAATGCTGGAAACCAATGAACACGTATGGGATGAATACAAACATCATGATGAAATGATAACAAAAAGCACATCATCAAAATCATAAAAAATCATAGGCAAATCGTGGATATCAAACTCGTGTGGAACAACATGGAACCTTAATGCAGCGTACAAGATTTATGAATCTGGCGATTCTCTCATCTCACTACGACCAGGACACTTCTGTCCCACTTGCTCTTCTATTCTGATTCATCTTCAAGTGTGTACCTGAAATTAGAAGTCTAGCCATCTCTATTTAAATAGACTGTGGTGGTGAGTTAGAATAACGCACTGGCGATGAGGTAGCCGTGTTTCAGGCTTGAAAGACAAAGCTTAGAACTTTGCATGCCTTCTTGATGGAATGTTAACAGAGAATTTCACTACCTTCATCTATTGCTAACTTTGGCCACCAAACATCTATGAAGTATCAAGTAACTGGGCCTTTGTTTACTTTAGTTGCATTTAAAAATGGATTAGATTTCAGGTTAATCCGAGATGTTGCTTTATAACACACTGAGTGAAATTGATATTGACTGACCAACAAGAGGTGGGTGTTCAAATGGGTGCAGATGTTACCTGTTTCCGTGTACATGGGAGGCACAGAAAGCAAAGCTGTAGTGAAGCAGAGTGGGGTCAATCATGGCCCCTCTGTCGGCCCTCTCCAGCAGGTCGCCTAGGTAGCCGAGGTGTCTATGACACCCTCGTACGCCGTTCCTGGCACAGTACTCATCCAGGACAAACACCTGGCCGGGACTGAACCATCCCTACACATTACAAGACATGGAGGGGATTATCACTGCAGATTGTAAGACCATGATATCAATCACGATCCACAGTGCCAAACCGAACCACGACATTAACGCTGCCTAATTATTAGGATGTACTGCTGCAGGAACATTCTGCATTGACACAGCACCATTTAATTTCCAGAATATTTCTATTCAACTATGGGTATGGAGAATACCACTTACCAGGCAGCAGAACGTGTCATTGAGCCTGTGATCCAACGTGAGCCTCTGGACGATCTCAAACAGGGAGGCGTGGTCGAAGCTACAGGGGTTAGCTGAAATGAACTCATCCATGCCGTGTTTCTGAGCTCTGTCTGCGTCTGTGTGTCCAAGCAGCCGAGGGAAAGAGACATGATTTAGAGGAGGTGGGTGTCAGTGGGGTACAGAGGAATAATATGTCTCTCTACTTTACCACAACACACAACACTGGGCTTCTCCTACTGGGACCGCTAGAGCAAATTATAAACACTTACAGTTTAACATTGTCAACTTGCATGGTTTCTGACAGAGTCAATGTAACTGATCTGGATTGTATAATACGTTGCTAGTGATGTGAATCTGTAACTAAACTCAATGGAACCAGCAGTTGGTTGGGTTGTAGAATAAATACGGATGTATATATCTTTGGGAGGTTGTCTGCTCTACGTTGCTATATGTTGTTAATTCTAATTAGCACAATAGATCCAAAACATTTATTGAAAATGTTGGATGCAATTCTCATTTATAATGTGTAGTCAGTAGATGCTGCCATTCACAGTTGCTTAGTGAATGTCACTTAATCCCTGACAAATGATGGTAAGTATGAGTAAAAAAAAAAAGAATACATCAAGTATGAAGGCTAGGCAATTTGAAAACGTTAAATATTTAGATTTCGATATAGATTTCGATTCGCTAGCAAACGCATTCCGAAAACATCTTGGTAGCTGGTCGAGTAACACGTACTCAGGTTGTATAATTGATTTTAGTAAAAGTATTTAATTACTGCGGTATATATGTTTAGTAGAGCTAAAGGACGAATAACAATAAGAAAAACCAGGCGACACTAGCATGCACATATGACATTCTCCCAAAACCAAAATACGTCCTGCGTCTGTCATGAAAATGGTGATGGCATACGTATAACTAAAATACCCTAATGCAATGAAACATTCATGAGTAGCCCAAAAGCAGAATATTGTACCTGATTAAAAATGAGACATGCCAACACAATAGATTAATTTCCCAGTACTACATTTTGTAAAAAGATCTCAAACTATCTTTTATGAGATGATGTGCATGAAGAGCGGAACTTAATAGAGAGATGAAGGTTGATCCAGATGTTCATGTTCTCCTCGTGGTGGCTGAGAGACAGCTGTCATGTCCAATCGTGTGACATTGAAAAGGGCGGGGATGAAGTGAGGGAGGCGGGGCAGGTGAGTTAGAGGCAAACTGGTCTGGGCGAGGCCTGGCTGGGTCAGTAGGGGTTCTGCAGCAACAGTCAACCGAATTGACTTCTGCAGTCCCCACGTTAAGAGACACGGAGAGATTAAGGGGAGATAAAGGGCTACAGCAGAGAATATGATCGCTGTGTGTCCAACAGTATTTATTAAAGGTGTTCTACAATTTCAACTGACGAGAGGTTTGTTTCTTAACCGTCAAAATGTCAAAACGAGTGGAATATATCGACAGACCATGTATAGCTGGTTTCACCAAAGTACCGGAAGGGGGGGATTCCTAACACGTTAAAAAGGAGAAAGGGATGACTTAAGGGTAAGACGGAAGTGTGAGTAAAGGGTGAGAGGTGGGAGACAGTAAAGACCGTAGGTGAGTGACATAAAATGAGTTCAAATGTGATGGTGAGCAGAGAGATACATGGAGGTAAGCGATAGCAGTAGGGATGGAGGAGTACCGTGGAGGTGGTACATTTGCAATAAGGGCAGAATTAAGACGCTGGTAGAAAGATGTGTGGTAGAAAGAAGTGTGGTAAAAAGATGTGTGGTAGAAAGATGTGTGGTAGAAAAGTGTGTGGTAGAAAGATGTGTGGTAGAAAGATGTGTGGTAGAAAGGTGTGTGGTAGAAAGATGTGTGGTAGAAAGGTGTGTGGTAGAAAGGTGTGTGGTAGAAAGATGTGTGGTAGAAAGATGTGTGGTAGAAAGGTGTGTGGTAGAATGATGTGTGGTAGAAAGATGTGTGGTAGAAAGGTGTGTGGTAGAAAGGTGTGTGGTAGAAAGATGTGTGGATGAAAGATGTGTGGTAGAAAGATGTGTGGTAGAAAGGTGTGTGGTAGAAAGGTGTGTGGTAGAAAGATGTGTGGTAGAAAGATGTGTGGTAGAAAGGTGTGTGGTAAAAAGGTGTGTGGTAGAAAGATGTGTGGTAGAAAGATGTGTGGTAGAAAGGGTTTAAGTTGTGGTGGCGTCAGTTTGATTTAAATGAGGAAATGGAGTTTGATTTTGGAATAACCTTGGAGACAACATGGATTATGGAGGGATATTTGCATATTTTGTGAGTTATCGTCAATTATCTAAAGGCAGGATGATCTGTTAAAAACACCTGACTGATTTTTCATACTCTAATTAAGAAATACTGACAAACGCAATGCTATACCATGCTGTTGAACATTGTGACTTTTCATTGGACTTTCAAAATGTTATGTCATGCATCAGCAGATAAATGTTTTTCAACATTAGTATTCAATATTTTTGGCATTGCTTTTTCTCTTAGCATTTGCAAGTTGACAATACTTGAATATGTTGCAGTGACCTCTACAAACCACAACTAACAGGCATACCAACTACTGGCGTATCTCTAAGAGGGTAGCAATACAATTTGGTGCAAGTACATGGGTATATAGCATTAAATCAACAGACGCAGAACTAGATCATTCAGCTAGGAGATGGCAGGGGTAAAATGACAATCAAAATCTCTATAATTCCTTCAGCGGAATAATGGACACATGACACAGGTGTTCCCCTGTTCAGGCAGTCAAAGGGCAGTCAAAAGAAACCAAAATGAGATCTGTTCCCTCCTGGAGGTGGTAAGGGGGTCTGGTTGATGTCTTCATCCGGAGTATTGTATGGTAAGGAGGGGTGGCCTTGGCTTCTCCTTGTCATTAGCATTCAGCAATACTCCGCATACATATTTGCCAACTCTCGTAAACAGAAGATAAAAGAAAAGAATTCAAAGAAAATGAGCCCTCAGAAGTAAAGCACAAATCAGGACAGAGGATTAGTTTACCCTTTCTAAAAGGTCCAAATTATTGTCACAGAAAATGTCCAACATGCTCTACTCTACGCTTTAAAAACACATTTTCTTGAGGTCTAGATATTTCTAAACAAAACAGGCCTGATCAAGCTCTAACAAACCTTCCCTAAGGTGGAAAATAAGATGACTGTTCACTAACGTGTTCAAAAAATTAAAATCGAAAATATATGTTGCATTTTTATAACTGTTAATGGGTTCACAACTTGATGAAAAGCTGTTTATGGTTTATTTGCTGATGGCATCATGTTACATAAGGCCACCTCTCTGCTTTACTCTGAAGGGTCCTTGAACACCAATAACATTCTGGAGAGAAGGCAATTATGCAAAACAAATCATAAAAATCATAATTTAAACTAGAATCATTACTGAGCCAAATTATACTGCTAAGAATCAAATGCATGCATCCTAAACTGTCATGAAGGGAAGCTTACGGCTACTTCAAATCTCGAATTGATGAAAAATCCCAAACAAAAACCTACATCTATTTATGTCTATATACATGAAGCGAAAGGACTTAAGAATAGTAGGACAGGGAAAGAGGTGAGAAAGCACGTTGCATTTGTCAGATAATCGTCAGGGATTATCTGAGCTGTGCGGCTACAGGGATGCACTTACCCTTGAGTCCAGCTAGAAGACAGCAGGGTAAGAAGGGACAAACCAGAATAACATAAAGACTAGCAACAAGGCTGGAGGACAGCAAACACGACGCCCTGACCTAGGAGTTGCAATACTAAAGAAGGGTAACAAGCAAAGCATGAGGAAGAAAACACAACTAAAAAACAACTACAACAACCTGTACCAACAAACAGAGAGAGAGAAAGAGTAAACGAGAGAGAGAGAGATGGTTGGAGAGAAAGATAGTTGGAGAGAAATAGAGATGGCAGGCAACAGTGTATTGAGCATATGTTTGTAGCTGTGTGAGTTGGAGAGAGGGAGTGAGGGAGATAAAAGACTGAAGTAGGGAGTGAAAAAGAGATTGAGAAGGAATGAAAGAAAAGTGAGACACAAAAGAGAGGAAGAAAGTAAAGGATTTTTTCATCACTCTGCTGCATTTCATTCAGTCTGGATTCTTATCAGTTTCTTGAGTGTTACTTACAAATCCACATACGCATTCATGATCATCACAATATCATGTATTCACCTTTTTCCGGCTTATTCAAGAGGAGCACTGACCCAAACACTTACCTTGGTCCAACAGTGATTATGAGTAAATGATGGCGTCCTCTTAAATATCTATAAAAGCACTGGTCAGCACACAAGACAGTGTCTACCGGATAAATAGATGATGATCTACAAGTCTAACTCAATTGGAATTCACCCGACATATCCATCTAAAGATATCTTATGAGAGCAGTTCATTGTTGTATGAATGTCAAACTGTCTAATTGATGTGGTCTGGTATTTAATAGCAAAACTCATAGTTTCTCTGGTAAGCATTGTAATTATTGAGGCAAGTAGGTCGACACAAGTAAATCCAAATACTAGAGTCTCCATCTTTCAGAAGTGAGTAGCCTATCCTTTCCATTCCTAACAAAACACATCACTCTCCCATCCTTCCAAATGAAATGCTCCAGAACCTTCATAGCATTCTAGAATCAGATAAATATTCTGCAGCGGAGCTCTGAGCAGAGAGAGATAGAGATAGGGAGAGAGTTGGAGATTTAGTAGATAGTGGGTGAGTAATGGGCGGTGTGGTGTATGTTATGACCCCCTGTGCCATTCAAGACCACCAGGGTGGGGTGAAACATGTACACTTGGTGAGGCACAGTGTTTCACAGAGGACGGGGGGGGGGGGGGGGGGGGGGGGGGGGGGGGGTGGTGCC
>JACXGK010001502.1:0-39368 GCA_016801125.1 Novumbra hubbsi | reverse complement strand
ATATACTCTGTTGATATACTCTGTTGATATCCTCTGTTGATATCCTCTGTTGATATACACTGTTGATATACACTGTTGATATACTCTGTTGATATACTCAGTTGATATACTCTGTTGATATACTCTGTTGATATACTCTGTTGAAAACTGCAACTTGTTTGATTTGTTAAAAGAAAAGAATGTTTTAGGTTGGGGGATAGTTTTTCTTATAAATATATTGTGCAATTATATATATATTATATAATTAGTATAAAAACATATATATATATAGTTTTAGGAGTTTTCACATTAGCACAAGTATTACAATGCCAAGTTCTAAAAGGTTTTTTTTCTACAACCCTATTGACGATTTGGACAGAAGAATAATGCTAAAGGTAGCGAAATAATTCGAAAAAAAAAGAACCAAAACATATTTGGTTTCGAACAGCAGTATCTATTATGGTGGCTTAATCAATACTGTGATCAATAATCATTCTGAAGAACTGGAATACAGTAAAGTTGCTCTCACCTTAGCTCATTTAATACAACAAAATAAGCAAATATGTAGGCTACCAAAATTAACTAATTTCCCAAGTTAGGATCAATATGTTCCGCTTTTGAGCGTGTGTCAATGTGACCCAACACGTCCATAAAAGACAGCGTGCATTAAAACGTTTGATGACATGCTAGAGAGCTGGTTAAATATTGTCCTACTGTCGGGTGTTAAAATGTGCTGCGATGCGTGTTTGCAATTAACGACAAGAGACACAGAAGAGAGGGTTACAACAGGCAGCGGTGGTTGGGTAGGTGTGCAAACGTCCCACTCCTACAGACAGTCTTACCTTTACTTTGCTACTGTACAGCATTAGGCCAGCGGGGGGGATAGCTAGGCCGCTAAAAGATGCTAGTACAGTGACAGGTAGAGGGAAAGGTTAACCTTCGGACCGGGGGCCATGGTGGGAGAGGTCACCCGCTGTCACTGCACTCGTTTCCCACCACACCACTCCAGTCTGAGGTGTTCGGGGGCAATTCTTCCTGACAGCTCAGACGTGTGTCACGAAAACAGCAACTTCCGTTAACGCCCGAATGTTACGGAAAGGAATCAGAAGATCATTCCCGAAGTGAGCAGGTGCAGAGCTTAATGACTCACGGTCTAATTTGTCTTTCTTGGGTTGTTCAGCCGGGGCGTTTTACGTAACGGGCCGTCTGTCAGTCATTCGTTTGTCAGCACGGTGGATGTTTTTAGACAGAGAGGAGAGGAGAGCGGACGGACGGCGAAGGGAGAGTTATATAAGGCCGCGTCTTTAAACACGTCATGTGTGACTGGTTGGTGACGATGGGTGGAGGATGCTGGGCACGTTGTGATACAGCAACGAGAGGGGCGAACCTGCGGTGTGTGTGTGTGTGTGTGCGTGTGTGTGTGGCGGTGTAAATGTTTGTTCTGCAGAAGCAAGATGTTTAACAGAGTATGCGGCTGCAGTGGGTAAAGAGACGCACGGTGAAACGTAATGGGTGAGAGCTGTCTCTGGATTGGAGAGGGGTGAAACCTGAAACTGCCTTCTGATCGGCTGCTCTGACGCTGCGGCTGTGCACTGGTCCACTTACAGAACTGGGAGATGGGCGCGTCCATCTGCGCAGCGGAGCCTCCCTTGGAGTTGAGTTTCTGGACCTGGGTGGGAGGCACAGGCTTGTGGGACTGACCGGTGGCCCGGTACATGGCCTGGACCCAGAGGATGCGGTCCTGCTCGTCGTCACTGGCAAAGATCACAGTGTCGCCCTCCTTCACGGCATTAAAGAATGCCCGCCCACCGTCCAGACCTAGAGAGAGAGAGGAGAGGATGCCAGGTTACAGTGTGTGTGTGTCTCGTTGTGTGTGAGACTGTGTGCATGCGTCCATGTCGCTGTGTGGGTCTACGTGTTTGCGTATCTGTGTTTTGCTGTGTGTGTGTGTGTGTTTGTAGCCTACTTATTTTATGGAGACAAAAATGTCCCCAAACTCTAGTAAAATAAGAAAGAATAGAGGGTTAGGGTTGGAATTAAGGCATTACTGGTTAGGTTAGGGTTAAGTGCTAGGGTTAGGGTTAAGTGCTAGGGTTATTGTAAAGTGCTAGGGTTAAGGTTAAGTGCTAGGTCTAAAATGTGTGTTGGGGGTTGGATTAGTACTATGATTTTATGAGAACTTTAAAGGTCAACTTTGTTGTCCCCATTTAAAAAGCTGTCTGCATGTGTGTGTTTGTGAGTCATTGCATGTGTGCATCTAGGTGTCTACCTGGCTGAGGGTCAGTGTAGTCTACAGTGTAACCATCTAGCTGTAGCAGTTCCTGTGGCTCAGACTTCTTCTCTCTGTAGCTACACATGGCAAATGTGTACTGGCTCACCTGTAGCAGAGAGGACAGACACTTTACAGAACGTCACATCAGCATATTATTTGTGCCGCATTTTTCCACGAATGTCCAACATGTTTGTAAAAACCTTCCCTCCTGCCACACATTGTATGTTATCTCATCCCATCATATCTGAAAAGTTGACGATGAACCCACCTGCACCAAGACAAAGAAACGCTTCTTCCATCGCTTCCACACGTTTTTCCCGAAAGCCCACAGATACCTGCCAGACAACAACGTTTCATTTTCACAGCAACTCATAGCAACAGCATGTGTTAAAAAGCAGTACCCGCCAGTTTAAACAGCAGTACCTGCCAGTCACCACCAGAGGGTGACAGAACATTGCACAGGCTGCGAATCCCAAAACCAGGCCTTTGCCCCAAATAACTAGCCCAGAGTGGCCCCGCACGGTCACATGCTACTGATTGGTGAGCAGAGATTGGTGAGGGGATCAATAAACACATCGACTGCAGCACGGAGTCGTGACTTGAACCGTGCGATTCAGTTGCCTCTTCAAAACAGGAGCACGAGCATGGAATTCAGAGTAGCAAAGCCCTTCTGTTGTTAAACAGGAATAAACCCAGGCATCAGTTAAACATTTAACTGAACTTTTGTCAAGTCTCAAAATCGGACATAGAAGAACATGCCTCTTCTTTTGAGATTCCACTCTGCTCGTCAAGGTTGCATCTGTGCGTTCTTTGGAAGTGGCAATAGAAGGGTTTTAATTAGCCCCAACGTGATTGGATTAGCTTTGGGACATGTATACAAATGCTGATGGTACGCCATAGGAGGGGTTCTAACTTGAACCAACACTGGAGGTCCTCTTCTTCTGTCTTACTGGTGTCGTATCCTTTTTTTACTGCATGTCTGTACTAACGTAATTCACTCTGGACGTGAGCATGTTCTAAAACGTTAATTTAACCCGCCTTAGGGTTGAATGTTGAGGCTTGTTTATGATTTCACAGAATGCTATGTTCTGTGACTTATTCATACTTACCCAGAATGCTTCATGTTCTGCGGTTTGTCCATGCGAATGGCCAGTTTGATCTGAAGGTTCTGGTCAGGGCAGGCCTTAGTGAGGGCCATCTTATGGAGCTCTGATGCCTTGGGACTGTTAGGGGTTGGATGAAGAACCACCTGGAGAAGAAAATATTAAAGAAAAGACGGAGCGATAACGAAAATCTGACAACAACATCATCTAGGATTCTGAAACCTTTGAAAGTCCTACCGGGACAAATCTCATCTACAGAGGAGCCCGGGCCAAGAACAACCCAAATCTGTCAGGATGCTGCAGTGGCACTGGAAAGGTCATCACATCTGAGCCATATGGATACCAATGTGGGAACAACGCATATAGAACAATGCATTGTAGAAGTTGCACCATAGAGACCCATCCATTCCTTGGGTTAGTTGGCCCGTCAGTATTCAGCACCACGACTCTGCATTCTCACTCTAAACACTCAATTAATTTCCATGAGCTTTCATTAAATCTTAATCATTCTCTGGCAGGCCGGCCCCGGTGTGCCGGTGTTGCTGGTGGCTCAGCCTGTGTGTGCAGACGTATTTAAAAGGTGAAGCCATGCGTCCACCACTTCGCTCCGCTCTCCCCGAAGAGGAGGCCTAATCTATCTTCTGCTGTGTTAAAGAGCTTTGAGGAAGCCTTGTTGCCTGGCTGGCTGACTAACTGGCAGCCTCTCAGCGATTGCAATGGGATATCAAAGAGCCCCTGTCAAAGCCAAGGTTACTGCAACAAGGTGATGTGTTGCCCCTCCCCTCCTCTGGTAGTCAGTCAGAGGAGGCAGACTTCCGTCCTCACACCTATAATCTCCTGCTTCCAATGCTGCCTCAGGCCTCAACTACAAATCAACCAGGGCCCTTGAAGTGCCCTCTCATAAACAGCAGTCAGCCCTGTTCCTTGTTGGGCCCTTTCATAACTAGCAGTCTGCTCTGGCCCTTGACGGGCCCCTTCATAACTAGCAGTCTGCTCTGACCCTTGATGGGCCCTTTCATAACTAGCCTTCAGCCCAGGCCCTTGACGGGCCCCTTCATAACTAGCAGTCTGCTCTGGCCCTTGTTGGGCCCTTTCATAACTAGCAGTCAGCTCTGGCCCTTGTCTGGTCCTTTCATAACTAGCAGTCAGACATGGCCCCACAGTCTGGGCTGTCTTTTACATCATCACATCAATGACTCCCTCTACTCCAGGGGAAGTACAGAAATACCACCCGGCAGCGAAGATGAGACAGGTCTGTCCTGGGTGCCCAATAAGAGGAGATGAAAAAGGCAACAGCTTTCCTCCTCAATATCACCAGCTACCTTTCAAGACTGTCTAAGCCAGAATGGAGAGGTACAGCCAATCAGATGGGAATTCTAGAAAGATCTTAAACCTAAAGTGCTGGTAGAGTTGCGTCATCATCAGTCACCTAAGATAAGGACCGACCTGAGCAACAGCGGAGGGGTTACTGTCTACACACTCCAGCTACAGTATACCTGATGTGGGTTCTGAACGGGAACACTTTGTAATGTTCATGTTGTAGAATGTATCTACTAACTAAAACAGATCTCAGCAGGTAGCAGACTGGGGCCACCTGGGTTTCTATTTCAACCACCAGGCGGAATGTGCCTTCCTCGGAAAAGGTTTGAATCAATACAAACATGCGAGAGAAGAATAGGGAGGAAAACTGAGACAGAAAAGGATGATGATGAGAGAAGTTGAGGACACAGGGGAGCGAGGAGAGGGGTAAAGAAAGGAACTAAGAAAAAGAATGATCACAATTGAGATGATAGTGGGATGGACACAGGGAGCAATGTAGAGAGAGGCTCGATGAGCACAGCCGAGCCATTGAGAATTACAGGAAGAAGAGAATCGGCCCTGTGTGGAGTTAAGGCTCGGCCATCACTGCACCACAACAGAACCAGTGACTGAGCTGCATTTGCTCACAAATGCCAAGAGTATAGCAAATAAACAAAGTGTAGCTTTACCAACTGTTAGACCATTATTCAAGATGACGCAGCGATCTGCGATTTGGTGACACATTACATTGCTGCCGTATGAAACACTTAAATGACAGACCGGCAAATCTGCCATATGCCATTGCTATTGTGTACATGCTGTATCTTTTCTTTCTTGATTAACGTTATAATGTTTGTCCTCTTGACAACTTTGATTCTTGTAAGTATTATTGGAATGATGCTACACTGTAAATGTGTTACTGAAGCACTGGTTACATGTACAGTACATTGGCGCGTGTTGCCAAAACAACAATTAGAATAGAAATGCATAGACATAGATGTAGACATGTGAGATGTAGGGTTGTACCCTGCCAAGCTCTTTGTCCTCCAGGGCCAGCACTCCAGTGCTTTCGGTGAACAGCTTCACCTTGACGGCGGGTAGAGGGTGTGTGGTGGTGAAGTCTCCCTGGGTCCCCCAGCTGAAACACAAAACACACACCCTTCAGAGGCATGTAACATCCAGTACATTCTGGCACAGCCGTCAATGCATGGAAACAACATAGATGTCGATGCCACGACTCATATGCAACCTGTCCCCTGCAAGGTGAGGTTTGTTACCTCTGTCTTTTTACCTTATTTACCTTGTTTCCATGTATCACACCCATCTCTCTCTTGATATCTCTCTCTCTTGCTCACCCGCAGGTTTCAAAAAGAGTGAAAGGGGTTGTATAAAGAGTAAGAGGGGTTGTAAAAAGAGTGAGAGGTGTTGTAAAAAGAGTGAGAGGTGTTGTAAAAAAAGAGAGAAGAGTGAAAAGGCGTGAAAGAATACGATCACAATCTGGGGCAGTGTGAGCAATTTCCTGATTGGTTATGCCTACCAGGAACAACAGCTGACACTTTCTCTGTCATGGTTGAATCTAAAACCTGTAGAGAGTGGGCTGGGAAGCAGGAGGAGCTATTAAATGTGTTGTCTAGTCCTGGTCCCACCAACCAGCCAAAACATTTCAATGCATTCCAGAGGAGATGGAGTGAGACGGAGTGGGAGACCAGCACACAAAGCGCACTGTGCACACCCACAGCCTAAGGGATCACTACCAGTTATGAGGTGTGGTATATGAGCATAAGGAGGTGTGGTATATGACCATGAGGAGGTGTGATATATGACCATGAGGAAGTGTGGTAAATGACCATCAGGATGGGTGGTATATGACCATAAGGAGGTGTGGTATATGACCATGAGGAGGTGTAATGAATGACCATGAGGAGGTTCTCATCTTATCACTGGGATCTCATCTTATCACTGGGATCTCATCTTATCACTGGGATCTCATTTCTGGGATCTCATCTAATTTCTTAATTGAGCCTAACATACATGGTGTAAATCTAGTTGCTTAAGCTTTCAAGGAGTTTAGTAAATACTAAATATTAAATAACCACAGGTGCCAAATAAAGGTAACTTACAGAAATCAAGAGAACCAAAACAAGCAGGAGAGCGAGTGTGGTGATGTAGTAAGAGTCATAACGAAATACGTCAGAAAGGACAAAACAAGCAGGAGAGCGAGTGTGGTGATGTAGTAAGAGTCATAATGAAATACGTCAGAAAGGACAAAACAAGCAGGAGAGCGAGTGTGGTGATGTAGTAAGAGTCATAATGAAATACGTCAGAAAGGACAAAACAAGCAGCTGAGCGAGTGTGGTGATGTAGTAAGAGTCATAATGAAATACGTCAGAAAGGACAAAACAAGCAGGAGAGCGAGTGTGGTGATGTAGTAAGAGTCATAATGAAATACGTCAGAAAGGACGAAAACAAGCAGGAGAGCGAGTGTGGTGATGTAGTAAGAGTCATAATGAAATACATCAGAAAGGACAAAACAAGCAGGAGAGCGAGTGTGGTGATGTAGTAAGAGTCATAATGAAATACGTCAGAAAGGACAAAACAAGCAGGAGAGCGAGTGTGGTGATGTAGTAAGAGTCATAACGAAATATGTCAGAAAGGACAAAACAAGCAGGAGAGCGAGTGTGGTGATGTAGTAAGAGTCATAACGAAATACGTCAGAAAGGAACGAAGTTGGAAGGAACATTGCAGCTACAGATAAACAGGTTTTATAAAATTTTGTTCTACTTATATGTTAATAGGGTATTTTTTTTATGCCTGAATGTACAAGCCAGACTTTTAGGAGAAGTTTCCATTTTGATATGATCATTTTAATTAATAGACCTATCGATAAAATATATATATATATTATAATATGTTGCTCCCACAACCCTATGGATCATATGGACCACAGTCTTTACACATGAATGTCGTCATTGCGGTTTTGATGTGACCTTGCATTCGAGTGCATCGTCATTCATCTAAATGGGGGGTAGTTGGAGCTTGTTAAATGATGTGTCAGTGTTCCTTCGTGGAATGCTGGGCTTGTGCTGCCTTCCTGTTTAAAAGGCCAGAGAGTTTTTTGTAGTTATCATGATTGATGTCCTTTTCATTTACTTTACTTTTACTTTACTTTTACTTTATCACTTCAGGTGATCTAGAGAAACATCAACGGAAAAGATTATTTCAGTATTATTTACTTACTTCACTTAAATAAAACATTTGCTTGTAACCTGAATTTGTGTAAATCAGTAGTGGTGATGTTGCTTTAGAAATAGTAAAAATAGTTTATACATGTAAATTGTCTTTTTGTATCATTGTATTTGACAACACACATGTATAATTCCACCTTGCTGTAATACAATGTTGAGTGAGCTAGTTAATTACTACTGTGTGGTGGCTTGCTGCTACTAATGCCGTGGTGCCAGATATCACAGCACACCTTCAGAGCTCTAGTGGAGTCCACGCCTCGACAGGTCAAAAAAGGAGGACCAACGCAATATTAGGCAGATCATAATGTTACGACTGATCAGTGTATATTCTTAATAAATATACAATTTTTATATGATAGTTCTTTAATTTCTTTCATTTATTTTCTTACTTTTTCTTTTCTTTTTCCTGCACATTGAGATAATTCCTTTATAATGAAAAGTGCTTTACAAATGCATTGAAGGAAAGTTACACCTTTGAGAGTTTATTAAAGACCAGTCATTAGCAGTCTGACGAGTCTTGTATAGGAAAGCAGTGCGATGACACAGCAGGGATAATAATAACCATTATTCATTTAATTTCCGAAGTGCTTTTCTCACACGTAAGGCGTTGCTTCTACTGTGGAAGACTGAACCATAATACCCGTCAAGTCAATGTATCTGTGGTAAATCACAGGTTTTCCTGTGAAGGGGTACTTGTGTGCTCTGTACGTCACCGTGTGTTTCCAATGTGTGTGTCGTGTTGTATTGAATGCGTGTGTGTGATGGTATGCAATAGATCGGTAGAGAGCTAGCAGTAGCTGAATGTGATTCTGGTAATTTCCAGGAGCTGGAGGGGACTTTTTCCTGCTTCATTGAGAGGCTTTGTCCTAATCAGCCTCTTCCCGCCTGGCTGCACTCAACTAGGGCACATACAGAGGCTCCTCCCCCTTCTCTCTCCCTCCATCTCACTCTCCCCCTATCCCTTAATCTCTTTCCCTCCATCTCTCATACTCTCCCTATAACTAAATCTCTCTCCATCTCCATCTCACTCTCCCCATATCCCTTTATCTCGCCCTCCATCTATTTCCCCCTTTCTCGCATCTATCTTCCTCAATCCTCTCTCTACCCCCACCTCTCCTCCCTTTACCCCCACCTCTACTCTCTCTACCTCCACCTCTCCTCCCTTTTCCCCCACCTCTCCCCTCTCTACCCCCACCTCACCTCTCTCTACCCCCACCTCGCCTCTCTACTCAGGGAAGAAGGCCGGGTGACAGGTCCCTGAAATAGATGATAATCACACGTGGAACATCACAGGAAAGATGGGCTGGTGTCACTGACACTGTTACCTAACAGCTTCCTAAAACAACATCATCATCATCCACCTCCTCATCATCATCACTATTTTCAATTTTCAGGAGTTGATGAAAGGTAACCATGCTGAACCAATTAAGGCTTTGAACCAAATCGATAGCTTCAGTAGGTGGTGTATCTATGTACACCTCAAGGTGAAATTCAAAGAAGAACTTTCTTGTAATGTTGACCAGAACCCAATATATTCGCCATGGGGTATTGTATTGTGCATATCATTCCACACGAAGCGCAGATGACTGCATTCGGATGCACAGACAGTAAAAGGTGAGTGCATGCATGTTAACCACAGGGGTCAGGTGAGAGAAACAGAGATCAAAAGCAAGAGACAGAGGAAGAAAGAACAGGAGACCGCTAGACAGATAGATAGTTAAATATCTGTAAAGATTTATAGTAAGATGGATAGATTGATAGTCAGATAGATAGAAAACATGTACATTAAAATGGATATTGTGGTAACTGGCTATGTTCCCAGGCAACAACCGTTGTCCAGCCCGTGCATGGACAAAGCAAAGAAGAGTGAGAAACAGAGATGGAACTAAAGAGACGGATAGACGAACAGAGGAGAAAAGACATGAAAGCGGGAGATGGCAATATCTTACGTTGGCTTGGAGGCCTCAGCCTGGTCTGTCTGCAGCTTCTCCCCGCCTTCCACCTCCATGGTGCAGTATACAATCCTGTTAGGAGCCAGAGACTTCAGCCCGACCACCTCCATGATCACCACCTGGAGGTCACACACGAACATCAGGGCATGAAACCACCGGTGTGTCCAGAAGAATCAAACTATGGAATAAATGACAGTTACTCTGTAATGTACACGAAACCCAGCCCACATCGGGTCTACACAACAGTTGATATCCGCGTGTTCTGTAACAGTGCGCCATTCTGATTGGACCAGATCGCTCTCTTTTACCCTGTAAAACCACAAACCACCGGCAACGTTGATGTGCCCTATGCAACCGTCAATCTGCCCTTGTTATTCCAAGGCAGAAACCCGTGTACAGTATAACCTCATTAAAGCTAATGAATTCCACCAAAAGTCTCAGCCTAAGCTCTGTTGGTCATCTACAGATGCAGTATCTCTTGAAATCGTACCGACACTGACAGACAGACGCTAACACAGAGGCCTACTCAAGCAAACTAAAACCTATTATCATTAAAATGGGGGAAGACAACAAGGGTCCAAAAGCTCAATCACTAAATTCAACGACAGAAGCTACAAATCAGGCCAGCCTCTCCAATCTATAAAGCAGCAGTTCTAGCACCATAATCACTGCATCTTCGGCACTACAATCAAGGGCTGTGGGCTAGTGGTATTAAGATGCCCGTGTAGAATTACACTTCCTTCTCCCAGAGTATCTAACAGAAACAGCCCCAGTGAGTAATCATATTCTCTTAGATCTTTCACAATGCCAGGAGTGACTATGAGATTTTACGGTATTACATTTTACCAAAGTTAAAATGAGTAGCTATAAAATTCACAAAGGAGGTATTATTTTGTTTCAATACATTACGCAGGTCTACGTAGAGACTTGTAATTTTACCCCGGTGTTCGACAATATGTATGTCTTTCTGGCTGAAAAGAGCCATCTGTTTGCAACCTATACTGGGTATATATTCACAGGCATCTCATAATATGTGCATGGATCAGTAATGCCTTTTAAATCCCAACAAACGAGAAGAACCATAATCCACACCAGTAGTTCAAGCGTTTTGAAAATGAGCTATTTTCTAGAACAGACACCTGTCAAGATGTATATAATGACATGTAAAACAGAAGAAAACAACACACACTGGGACTTTGATCTGAAATGTTTCCATATGCTAAAATAATCAATAGACCCATTAAAGAGGACAAATCGAGTGTTCCAATGAGCCAGATTGACAAACTGTTGTATTCCCACCGCCACCAGCAAAGACATCCGTAGAAACAGACTGGCAAGTTGTGTTTCCCTTCCCTGCAGACAGTGGACACAGCCATGCTGAAGGAATAGGTAGACATTGTGTATGATTACTATACCTTCTTTGTGAAGACAATAGCATATTCAATTGTAGCTCAGTTGCTTCTAAGACTTTGCATGTTAATTTCTCATCAGCGCATGCTATTGTTCTTGACCTCTTTAATAATGGAGAAACACACCGTGGCCGGTCCTGATTATTGCGACACCCATAGCCACCTCTACGTTGGTCTGGGGGTGATAGTCAAGGCCTGGCAGGTGGGAGGCCTCTAGGCAACTCGGCATTTTGGTTTTTGGTTGTCCCTAATTAGAGGCAGCTTCCCTGCGTTGCCTACAATTGAGGATCCCGTTTAGGGTTAGTTAGTCCACACCACAGTGGGGATCTATGTTTGTGCCATGTGCACGTCAGCTCGTGGCCATTTGCACGCCTTTGCTTGTTTGTCGTTTTGTAGTGAACCAAAATGAAGGACTGATCTTCAGGTCTGCTCCTCGTGACCTGCCTCTACTCAATCTTGACACAGAGGCAGAACACATCACAAATATGGTAATAGCGGATTTGTTACGCTTATAGTAGTGGTGCCTCCATCTCCTGGGTGGAGGAGAGCACCACGTCAGACGGGGGGCAGGGCTGGCATTAGGGTGGAGATGGGTTAAGGTCTGGGGTCACACGGGATTAGGGCTCCTACCTCCAGGGTGGAGGAGAGCACCACGTCAGACGGGGGGCAGTGCTGGCATTAGGGTGGAGATGGGTTAAGGTCAGGGGTCACACGGGATTAGGGCTCCTACCTCCAGAGTGAAGGAGAGCACCACGTCAGACTTGGACAGCGTGTTTTCATCCTCCTGGCCCATGTCCATGATGGAGGTGTTGTGCCCCTTTTTCAGCTTCTGCAGTTTGAACTCCCCTCCCTTGGACACGGGCATGCTCTCCAGGTTGGCCATCAGCTGGTTCACCGACGCCTTCAGCTCCTCGATGTACATCTGCTCCATCTCTTTGGACACGAACTTCGGAAACTTCCCACCCTTTGAAGGGGGAAAAGAAAGATATAGTACATATATTTCACTGTCAATGTGGGATGGGAATGAATGTTTTATGGACATAATGTTTTTTACAGACACATCTGTGTCTATTGTTTGCTGTTGTTTACTTAGAGCTTGGTCATTCAACAGATGAGCGGATGTGTCATGCCGTGTGTACACGTTTATGTATCACACAGGTGGGGTTTATGTCTGCATACGTGATGTCATCAGACTCACCCTGGCAATCTGATCGGCCATCTGCAGGCGACCGTCCAGCTCTCTTCTGATCTGAGCAGCCTGTTCATCCAGGTTGTCCAGCTGAAGGAGAGACACAGGAGAGGCATGTTCATTTGAAGTGGGACAAACACTGGAGACATAAGACAGAAAGGTTAATGTGATGTGAGACAAACACAGGAGACACAAGACAAAAAAGTTAATGTGATGGGAGACAAACACAGGAGACACAAGACAGAAAAGTTAATGTGATGTGAGACAAACACAGGAGACACAAGACAGACAGGTTCATATGATGTGAGACATACAAAGGATACACAATACAGACCAGTTCATATGAGACCGACACAGGAGAGACAGGTTTATGTGATGTGAGACAGACACAGGAGAGACAGGTTTATGTGATGTGAGACAGACACAGGAGAGACAGGTTTATGTGTTGTGTGACAGACACAGGAGAGACAGGTTTATGTGATGTGAGACAGACACAGGAGAGACAGGTTTATGTGATGTGAGACAGACACAGGAGAGACAGGTTTATGTGATGTGAGACAGACACAGGAGAGACAGGTTTATGTGATGTGTGACAGACACAGGAGAGACAGGTTTATGTGATGTGAGACAGACACAGGAGAGACAGGTTTATGTGTTGTGTGACAGACACACCAGATATAATTTCATTGCATCTAATAGTTTTTCTTGTTATTATTATTATAATGTACCCGCATTTGTTTAGATTGTCTTTTGTAACTTTTAAATAACAACTTGCGGCAGCTTGACCAGGAGGCTCCTGGAACAGAGATTTCCTGCTACAATAGTCTACCAAATCTAGCTAATATGTGCATGCATGTGCCAGACCATGCATACAATAATTTTTACTAGTCAACAGTACTACATTTTGTTTCGGTACTAATCTAAAGAATAGTAAGTTGATCAATCCATTGTCTACATCATGTTTCATGCAAATCGTTCATATAATGTGGTTTTCTGTAATTCACAAAATTCTAATTGGCAGATTATCCATCAATGTATTAATGTAACGACAGTTTAATCACTGTAATTAGTAACAGCCCCTGTGGTGTCAATGTTCCCAGCTATACCTGCTGTAGAATCACTGTTCCCAGATATACCTACTATAGAATACCTGTTCCCAGCTCTACCAGCTATAGAATCACTGATCCAGCAAAACAAACAGTTTTCAGCGACTGGTCATTAATTGGTAAAAGGTTGTGACAAAATGGCCTTGAGGACCGAAGCATTGATTTCTATGTATTGTGGCAGACCCAGTGAAGAACGACAGGCACAGACCTGGAATAGGGGGAAGCTACGCCTAGGTGAGGTGATTGAGGCGAATTACTTCCACCTGTGCTCGTTGGCCACCTGGCCCCGACCCGGCAGCAGCCAATCCGCAGCCAGTGGGTTCACTACAAAAGGCCACAGCATGGACCCAGCGCGAGAGAGGGGGAGGAGGAGAAAGAAGGAGATCCTAAGCCGCTGCTAACCATAAATGTGTTTGTTTTTCCCTAACAGAAAGAGGCTGGGGACGTTGACAGAGAGAGAGAGAGAGAAGACGGGAACAACCCTGACTTTATGTTCAGTTTGCCTCCATTAATTCATTTATTTTGAGGCTTCGGCCCTATCCATTGCTACGTTAGACCAGAATGAAGACGTTTATTTTGCTAGCTCGATAACCTGCCTCTCTGGTTCTTGATTTCATCCGCATCAACCCCTGGGCTGACCACAGTATGAATAAAGGTTAATAAATAAATTCTGCCTTATCCACTACTGACCACACGAGCCCATGTGAACTGCAATACCAAACACATAGTGCTTTTCTTTCATGTACATGACACAAGGAATCTTTCAAATAAAAAGTATGCACATACTATACACAACATTAAAGAGAGACTATCACTGGAAAATGATTTAGGCCAGAGTCTGCTTTTAAAAAGGCCTCATATTAGATCTGGGTATGTGTAATCATGATAAAAAGGCTTAACGGATCAGTCTTTGGGAGTACTGGCATTCTCCACACTCTCTCACTTCACACTGAAGGTAAATTACTTGATTAATAAATATTGTGGCAACTCCCACAAGACATTGCCTCCACAAATCCAATTACCATAGATGTTTCAAGGGAAGAGGTAACCGAGTGCATACTTCAGGACAAAACAGAGATTATTTAGACATACACCGTGGGCCCAAGAGGACGTCACTACTGAGCTGGGTAATCAATACATCCTCCATCATGCCCTCCATAGAGCCAAGGGTCACAGGGCTAAAGGTCAACATGTTTATCTGCTCTGATCTCAGGTTGGGGGATTGCATAAAAGAACACTGTGTTGCTAACTGAGGAAAACATACATTTTTGGCACAGTTACAGTTTTCCACACACTGGTTAACCCCACAGTAGTGATCAGTAACCGCCTAGAGATTCTCGACTAACTGGAATTAGATTTAAGCTCACCGAGCAACTTTTTTAGCCACCTGTGTTGTTTCAGTAATATTCTGATGAAGAATGTGCGATATGAACTTCTGACCAAACCAACCACATGCCAGCGTTGCACGCTCACACGTTTCACTCAACTTATGGTCTGCTTCTTGCGACTCCGTGTCTCATGCACACACAAAAAAAAGATCAAAATACAAATTCGGATACCACAGAGATGGGGTGAACAAGAGCAGCCTCGTTTCTTTGATCTGTAGGTAGGGAGAGAATGAGACACTGTGTGCAGTAGATAGCTACACACAAAAGTACCAGCCAACCCCTAAAAGGAAACTCAACCCATAGTCCACTGTCTGACCTGTTAAGGAGAAAGTGGCACTCGCCTAACATTCATAGTCTCCCTCTGTATGTCTCTGACAGGCTATAAGGTATAATGTCTCCCTAAACAATAATCTCTCTTGAGGCCCATCCATACTGGCCTTGATGTCCACTGTAGATAAATGTATTGTGCCACCATCAGCAAGTAACTGTTCCCAAGGTGATCATCTATCTCTCTCTCTCTCTCTCTCTCTCTCTCTCTCTCTCTCTCTCTATCGCCCTCCCGTCCTCTCTCTATATACCACCACCCACCCCCGTTCGGCCCCCTCTTTCTCCCCCACCATATACCGGCCTGTCCCTCTTCTAGCATCCTGTCATAGCAGTGTGTGTCTGAAGCGTTGTGACATGTGTACCACCCACTCACTCTCTGTGGAGTCCACAGCAACGCGGACGGCTTAGCCAGGTTCACCCTTCAAGTCATGTCACACAGGCAGTGTGCTTTCACCCGCCCACACACACCAAACCAACCACTAACCCCCAGCACTGATGCACCTCAGCGAGGATGACTATACAATACCCCAGATGACAACAAAGTGGTCTATAGCAGGTACCACACACTGATGAACTACGTAGTGATCTATAGCAGGTATTACACACTGATGAACTACGTAGTGATCTATCAGGTATTACACACTGATGAACTACGTAGTGATCTATAGCAGGTATTACAAACTGATGAACTACGTAGTGATCTATAGCAGGTATTACACACTGATGAACTACGTAGTGATCTATCAGGTATTACACACTGATGAACTACGTAGTGATCTATAGCTGGTATTACACACTGACAAACTACACAGTGATCTATAGCAGGTACTACACACGGATGAACTACGTAGTGATCTATAGCTGGTATTACACACTGATGAACTACGTAGTGATCTATAGCAGGTACTACACACGGATGAACTACGTAGTGATCTATAGCTGGTATTACACACTGACGATCTACGTAGTGATCAATAGCTGGTATTACACACCATGTCAGTTGTCTAGATTCAGACGACATGTGCAAAGAACTGGAAGGTGGAAGAAAAACAGGCATGGTGACAAAGCAGGTGGCTTTACTGCAGTGCCATGTTCCCATGGCGAGTTATGATCGCACGCGTTGTCGAGTGGTCGCGTCATGGTAAAACACCTGACATAAACCCCCGATATATCACGGTGTAATTACTTGAGTTCAAGGACAAGGACTGAGGACTAACTAAATCCCTTAGAAATGACCTTGGATCTGAATAAAGTGATACGGCATCGCAGACCCCTACAGGACACAGAGGACCATTGGGGCTGTGGCACAGCATTTACCTTTGACTAAAACATTCCTAAAACCCAATGAAATCCAGTTGCCACTATCAAAACTTCCATTCAAGCCAATTATTCTGTTGGTTAACCCTGCTTTTAGACTTCATTTTACTGACACTACAAAAAAAAAAAACTGAAATTAGGTCTCAATGAACCAAATACATTCAAATCTTTACAGTACATTCTGTGATTCGTTGAGAACAAACTGACCTTACAGCGTTCAATGGAAACCAAAATCACCAACCGATTAAGGGCTGGATTCAAAATCACACAATCTAAATAAACAACTAAAATCTGCTGATGGATCCGGTACCTAACAGCAGTCAGTGAAACCCTCCAAGGATATGCCTCCCCAGACCATCACTGACCCACCGCCAAACCGGTCATGCGGGATGACGTTCAGGCAGCATAACGTTCACCACTGCGTCACCAATGTCTTCCACGTCGGTCACATGGGCTCAGTGTGAAGCTGCTTTTATCTATGAACAGAATCGGGTGCCAATGACCGACCTGCCCATACTGGTGTTCTCTGGCGAAGGCCAATCAAGCTGCCCGGTGCTGGACTGTGACCACAGGTCCCACTAGAGGACGTCGGGCCCACAGGCCCTCAGGGGCTGTTTCTGACAGTTTGGTCTGGAAACATGCGCACCAGTAGCTCACTAGGTCATTTGTAGGGCCCTGGGATTGATCTTAGGGGTTCCTCCTGGAACAAAGGAGTCATTTTGTAGGACCCTGGGAATGATCCTAGGGGTTCCTCCTGGAACAAAGGAGCAGATAGCGGTCCTGCTGCTAGGTTGATGCTCTTCTACGGCCCTGTCCAGGTCTCCATGTGTAACAACCTATCTCCTGGTATCTCCTCCATGCTCTTGAGACTGTACTGGGAGACACAGCAAAACCTTCTTGGGATGGAACGTATGGATGGACAGATTGATATCCCCGAAGTTGAATTGTATGTATCACTATACTGTGACAATTACATGTTCCCTTTATGTTTTTGAGCAGCGTATATACGTATTCTTTGCAATCACTTGAGAGAATCAGCTGCTGTGGCAGGGGACCGTCAAGACTGTCCGAATGACTGTGTACGGTAAGAAAATTCTATTTTGTCATGATCTGTGTGTTTTCTCCCGCTTGAGGTACAGTATGTGTAGAAGAAGATACCGTGCATGTTTGAGATGATGATAGTGTCTGTCTGTACAAACACTGACAAAAACAGCGATTCAGAAAATACTTTTACATTTCTCTGTTGGAACTCAGAATTCTTTTTGCAATTCCACTGCAAGAGATGACCTTGGTGCTTAGAGCAATGTTAACATCGCTATTTGGTTCCTGAGGAGGCTGAGCACTGGTTCTGGTTAGAGACAGCAGATAGAGGATGTCTGATGTAGGGCAGAGAGAAGCCTTGCCTTGGTTAGCCTAGTTTTCTGCCCCAGAGTAATAAAAAGCAGAAGAATTCACAGGCTCACATTAATAATGAATGGAGAGAAACTGTACATACTAAGTGACACAGGCACAGCCGGAAGAGGAAAGGGCTGAGGGCGTGGTCTCTCTCTGTCTCCATACCTCCCACTATCTCACACCTCCTTCAGCAACATATTATTTGCCTCTTTCTCTGTTCCTCTTGTTCACTCTCACGGTCTCTTTCGGTATCTCACAGTCTCTCTCAGTCTCTCTCGGTATCTCACAGTCTCTCTGGGTCTCTCACAATCTCTCTCAGCCTTTTACAGTCTCTCACAGTCTCTCACAGTCTCTCACAGTCGCTCACAGTCTCTCTCAGTCTCCCACGGTCTCTCACAGTCCTTTACATTCTTTCACTGCCTCTGTCAGTCTCTCTAATCTCTCACAGTCTTTTACAGTTTTCACAGTCTCTCACAGTCTCTCACAGTCTCTCACAGTCTCTCACAGTCTCTCACAGTCTTTCATAGCCTCTGTCAGTCTCTCACAGTCTCCCTAACAGCCACAGTCTTTCTCACCGATTCTCCCTTTATCCCCTTGTCCTCTCTCTATGTCTCCAACCTCTAACCTCTAACCTCTGCCCTCTCCACTTCTCTCCCTTCCTCTCCTCTCGGTAATCTTTCAGCCGTGTTAATGCTGTGACTAACGGCCACCCGTTAGGTTGACCATAACTGTCAGTCTGTTCGCATAACGGAGGACAGCAACATCCACAGTCAATCACCCACCAGACAGGCATGCAGAAAGACACAGGCAAAATAAATGCTTAAATCCTATAAGGATAAATTATACTAGCATGGGCAGGGTAGAAGCTATTACATGCACAGAAGCAGTAGAGAACAGCACTTTACTCGGTACGAAAGAGCTGTCCACTGCTGAGATTGTACGTTAGGGAGCTCCACGGTTGTTCAGTGGGTCGTTTGAAAATACATAACCCATCCTGAGCTCCAGCATGGTCCTTCCCTACTGAGTGGGACAACTTTTCTGATGTCTGTTAGGGGGTCTAGTGTTAACCTCTTCTCTCCTCGGCACTAATGTTTGTATTTTTGCTCCCTTTCCTCCTCTATACCCCATCCTTCTCCTAACACCATCTGGGTTCTCCTCCCCACTTTCCTCTCCTCTCTGTCCTGTAATATTCACACTCTAATACTACATTAACAGACCCAGTCTTTCTCCAAGGCTTTAATTTATTGATTCCTTGCGCTTTCTTGCCATTTCCTTAAAGAGAGAATTTGCTGCTACAATAGGAAGGGGGTGGGTTGTAAGTGAAAGCTGCTGAACTGAATTCAGATGGAATTGAAATGTGAGAGACTTAGGGATGTGGAGTGGAGATAGAAGGAGGAGAGATAGACTGCGAGGGGTGAAGGGAGGATAAAAGACCAAAACGGTCAGAGAAGGAGAGGGGGGGAGTAAACAAAATAAATTGAGGTTAGAGGGAAACAAGGGTGAGAGTGAAAAAGAGATACTTAGAGAACGGGGTAGGGGGGTGCAGTGGGGAGAACATACAGTAGACGGACGGATTTGGCTTAAAACATCGAGGATCCATTATTGAGTAAACAAACGCAGCCCCTCTCTGGGGGGGAGCTCTGGTCATCTACTGCAGGTTAAAAGATCCCACCAAAAAGGAAAATAATCAGAATCATGAAGTCAACAACAACTAAACAGCTAAAACAATTGAAATGTCGCACTCAAATACTGACTACAGCCTAACAGGGACGTTCAATACGATTAAGACATTGTACACAGTGTCTTTATTTTGATCCTGTTACCAATGTGTTCTCTATTCCTCCCTGTGCGATTCGAAGATTCACTTCCTGGACCGTGCGGTGTTGTGTGTTTAGGATGAGGGGGCCACTATGTAGCCTCCCACCCGCCCTATCGTTTTATGGGATCTGTCCCGAACGCCTCCCAAATCCTACGGATCCTAACCCAATAGTGCACCACTTTCGTGCAGAGCCTACAGAAAGGCCGTACACTCAATAGGATAGAGTATGTCATTTGGGTTGCGCCAACAGTTCCAGGTTAGTAGAGCACGTAATCAGAAGTTTGCAACCAGCTGCAACAAAATGGAATGTCTGCTCTGCATCTGCATTGTCAGGGCTTTAGCCACACACACACTCACACACACACACACACACACACACTCACACGACAAACAAGGATAACGCTGCAACACAGTGACACCTCAGCAGGCTGGGGATTCAGTTGGCACAACGTCTATCCTGACGTTCGGGATTATACATGTCTTACACAGGCTGAACGGAACTTCCCCATACTTAACCCAGGCAGGGCGGAGCCAATGCTGAGGGGGAGAGTGCCTGTGCGTGTGATTGGCTGGATGGAGTGTCTCCCGACACTGGCTGCTGCTGTCCATGCTCCGACCTCATCCATCCAAGCGCTCCGAACGGAGGAACTTTGTTATTATGTTTGGTGTGTGTGTGTGTGTGTGTGTGTGGTAAGATAGCTAGTGACCTCTGACTGGACGGTATGCTGCAATCCAAGCAAAACTGTCAAAGTCCTTGAGAGGGATGCATGGAGAGAAAGTGGGAGATGGAATGAGCGAGCTGAAATACCATGGCAGCAAAACCGTCAGTGAACGTGACTTTCAGAAAACGCATTCTGACAGAAAAAGGACTTGGCCACATCTGTCCTCCGGTGCGGACAACCAACAGAATATCACACATCCAATTTAGATTCCCTGAATTCAAGGACGATACAAAGTTGGTACGTACCAACTCAAATTAAAGTCAAAGGAAACGAACGAATGACGGCCAGACTGAAGTCCCTGATGTCACCCGTACCCTTCGAGGCTGTGTGTGCTTCAGAGACCTAGTGCAAACCTCCACGACACGCCATGACTGACTCGGGGTGATGGGGGGGGCGAGGGCATGGACGACACAGCCCCGAGACCTCCACCGCCGCCCGTCCCTCTTCCGAGAGAGCGATGAGTCATGCAGTGGGCACGCCGTGTGACGCGGGGGGGCACATTTGGAACACGCACACGCAGGGGGCTCTCGGTCAGCCTTCCTATCGGCTCAGCCTAAAGGTCGCGGCGGTCCTACCAGCACGACACATGTAGGCGGTCACGCACACACACACACACACACGGACTCCCACGGACATAGCCCCCGTTCCCGGGCTAAAAGGTTACATCAGCGTTAGCGGAAGAGACGGCTCCGCGGCTTCCCACGCAGGTGACATAGTCTGAACATTAGCGGGGTTGACAGGGGGTCAGAGGTCAGGAGCGGGCGTGATGGGGCGGTGTAGAACCACAGGGAGCATGAGACGTAAGCGGTCTGAAATCCAGACCAGCACCTCACAGCGCCGGGGTGCCTCTCCGCTAAATACCCCCACAGTCACAGGAAATTGAATTGCAGCTTCAAATTAGCTTCAAGCACTCCAGTTTCATTATTTGACCATATACCATATAAACTTGCAAACTATTTCAAATGTTCTCTTTTTTCCAAAATGACTGTGGCCGACTTATTCGTTTGAATATGCTTTGTGATACCCCCGGGGTGGGAGACTTGATGTCAACTAACATCACAGTTGAAGCTGATGAGCACCAGTGGGGACGCCGGACAGACACAGAGATGTCCTTTTTTTGTCCTACCAATCAAAATGTTCTAGCCGGTGTATCCCGTTTCGACCCCTGTTGGAATTAAGAGTTCAAAATGAATGTTGCGATTACAATTCATTTTTAGGGAAATCCGGGTACCATCAGAGGTTCCCCGGCATGGGAACGTGGCCTACACACAGTGGCCTACACACAGTGGCCTACACACAGTGTAGCCTACTTGACTAAACTCAGGAGATCACAGGTATACAGTACTTCAGGGGTAGTTCAGACAAAGTTCCATTGGTGGTATAGTAACCAGAACAAAAAACACTTGACTAGCTGGCCAGATCTCATCTACCATGTAAAAGTACCTTCAGTACCACAGGACAGTTCATTTACATTTTGTTACTTAAAAGAACGTTATGGAATACTATGATTTCAAAACTTCTGCAATTTTATGAGTATTTAAATAAATATTTTTATGAATTGCTAATAAAAATGGTTTACTAATAATAATAACCCTACATGAATCCCTTGCCAGTCACTGGGACCACGAGCAGGAACTTTTTATTTTATTTACATTTATTTATAACAAAATTCAATGTTTCTGATGTTCTGTCAGGGGTCACCAACGGGTGAAAATAGGAAAATAGACAACATATTTAATTTGAAAAAGGTTAGGGTTAGGGAAAAGTGAGAAAGTGAAATGTTTTCCCATTCTTGCTTGATATAGGATTTTAGCTGTTTAAATTCATAATTTGTTTCAGAATGTTTTCATGGGTGAAAAATCTGGACTGCAGGCAGGCCAGTTTACAGATCCATGCTGTGGTAAAACGTGCAGAATATGGTTTAGATACGTCTTGCTGAAATAAACAAGGCCTTAAAGACGCTGTCTGGAGGGCAGCTTATGTTGCTCCAAACCTGTACATATTGTTCAGCATTTATGGTGCCTTCACAGATTTGCAAGTTACCCATGCCTGATGCACTAATACACCCCCATACCATTACGGATTATGGCTTGAAATTATCGCATGGTCCCTCTCCTCTTTAACTGGAGGATATGGCATTCATGATTACCAAAAATGTAGATTTGTCAGACCACACAACTTCGTCTCAGTAGATCTAAAATGAACTCCGGCCCAGAGTAGACACGGATGTTTCTGGATGTTTATTTATGTATGGTTTCTTCGTTGCATGGTAGAGTTCTAACTTGCATTTGTGAATGCTGCGACATACTGTGTTTACATGGAAAGGCGCCTGAGGGCCCAAAAAACACGTAATCCAATATTAGTTTTCATCGGAGACCCAGTGATTACTCAGGACTTCCCAGAATCTTTTAATGATATTCCATTCAGTAGATGATGAGATATCCAAACTCAAACATTTATCACAATTTTACATTGTCATACATTATTCTTGAATTGTGGCACTATTTGCCTGCGGTCTTTCACCGAGTGGTAAACGCCTCCCTATATTCACTTCTGACGAACATATCCTATATTTCTAGAATGATCATTCAATACCCAATCACGAGGCTGATCTGTTGCCAACTGACCTAATTAGTTGTGTGATATTCCACAGGTACATTTATTTTGCTGTTACACAACAATCCCAGTCTTTTTGTGCCATTGTCCCAGCTGGATAAAGATACATGGGGTGATAAAAGGGGTGTAGTTAATAGAGTGAGGTTACCGGAAAGGGATTAGTAAAATAAGATGTAGTGACAGGAAGAGTGTAGTTAAATGGGATGGGTGACAGGAAGGTTGTAGTTAAATAGGGTATGGTGACAGTAAGAGAGTAGTGAAAGAGTGTGGGGTGTAAGAAAGGGTGTAGTTAAATAGGGAGAGTGACAGGTAGGGTGGAGTTAAATAGGGAGGAGTGACAGGAAGGGTGAAGTTAAATAGGGTGGGGGTGACAGGAAGAATGTAAGTAACTGCACAGACTCACAGACTAACTTTTAGGTGGGAGGACAGAAGATGAAGATGCACTGGCAGACAGCACAGATGCACACATACACAGACACACACATACGCACACAGACACATACACAAATGCAGACGGGAATGTCGACATAAACACACACACACACACAAAGACACAGACAGTCACGGTCACACAGAGAGAGACAGCGAGAGGACAGGAGGGGGGTGGTTGGGGAGAGAAGCTAAGACCTGGAGAGGTGGTGACTGCTGCTCTATTTATAGCTAGGCCTGTGACGCCTCCTGCCTTGGTCAGTGTGAGTGCGTGAGCGTGTGTGTCAGACTGCGTGTGTATGCATCTCTGCGCGTGATAGAGGAGCTCTTTTGTATTCACTGAAAGCTCATTTGTAAGCTGCTTGCCTGTCTGCCTGTCTTCATGTCTGTCTGTTGTACTGTGTATGCCACATGCATGCACGCCGAACGGCAGACACACACAAACACCCTCTAGCCAGGGCACCGGAAAACAGACGTAACCACTCCTGCAGAGTACAATGGCCGGGCTCAGGAAACTGACTTATCCACTCCCAGAGTAGAATGGCCACGAAACTGACTTACCCACTCCCACAGAGTAGAATGGGCAGGAAACTGACTTACCAACTCCCACAGAGTAGAATGGGCAGGAAACTGACTTACCCACTCCCAGAGAGTAGAATGGCCAGGGCACAGGAAACTGACTTACCCACTCCCACAGAGTAGAATTGGCAGGGCACAGGAAACTGACTTATCCACTCCCACAGAGTAGAATGGGCAGGGCACAGGAAACTGACTTTTCCACTCCAGCAGAGTAGAAAGGGTAGGGCCCCGGGAACTGACTTACCCAGACTGGAAACAGGAAGAGCTCAGGCCTAATTTACCAGCTAACAGCTGCTGACCAAGCAAATGAAAGATGAATCCAAGGCAATGCGGGGCTGGTGCATTTCTCTTCAAATGCTGCTATGAGCGGGAGATACACGGGTGTCTGTGTAATGTGTGTAAATGTGCATCGGTCCATGTTTGTGTGTATGTTTATTTTCCGTTGTTTCAGATGCACGCATGAGGCAGCTTAATCAGTGGGTATAATGTCTGCCAGAAAAGAGAGATTGAGCTAATGAGTACATTTAAATGATTAAACAGAAGGGCAGGCAAGGCAGGAGAGCATCAGAAAAAGATCTATTTTTCCAACAGTCAGCAATGTTGTTCCACTGAGCGCTGTCTGCTTTTTATAACGTCCCTAGGTGCAGTAATGAAATTCAAGTGCTTCTCCATTAACATGCATCAAGAGCAGCAGTTACCTCATCTACTCTGTACCAGTTTTACTACATCAACATGTACAGCATTTGCACTTTAATAAATTCACAACAAAGCTGCTCCTCACAACAGAAGTTAAACCTTACAAAAAGGCCTGTGATTCCCTGTTTAAAATATGTCCCACACACCCAGGTACCTCACACACTGTGATGGGAGCCAACTGCAAACAGTGCCAGCCTATCTTTCATGTGATTCCCACAACAACATTGGCTGATGAGAGCTGAACAGAATGTAAACCAAAAGCTCATCATTTCTGCTGCCAGGCTTGGGTCTATGTGAACCCCTAAGGCCTCTTTTCCTAGCAGCAGGTAGGTACTGGGGCAGTAGGCAGGGTACTGAACACTGATGGTGGATAACAGCATCGTGATCATTACCAGATGAAATGCCACATCCTGTTGTATAATTGTGCTTGTTGATAAGACAATGTCTTATCAAAATGGTTCTCCCCAGTCCATACTCCATAGGAAAACGAGGCCTTTGTTGAGATGAACCCTAAAACAGCAGGTAGCAACTACGCATTGATAGATGAACAAAGCGTATGAATAAAATCATACAACTGCAGCATTGTGAAAATGTCACGGATGAAATGCCAAATTCTGTTACATAACAGCCCTTCAGAGTTTAAAGGATAAAATAAAATATTAATAACATTCTGCTCACGCTCAATTAGAAACCCAAAATGCTCTAAAGCAAATTCCAGTAAAATGTATTTGAACTGCGGCCTTACAAAGTTGATTCACTTTTTAACAGACACAACTTTTCTTGTTTAGCAAAATGTTTTACAAAATATGAAAAAAAAATAATTGAGTGAAGAAATAAATATTATTGTTCCTATCCTAAAAACGCTAGAAGGGTCTGGAGCTAGGAAGAAACCCAAGAGATGCTGGACTATGTGAGGTGGCCCGTGCTCCTTGCATCCCTTTTCAACATTGTCACTTTACCATGTAAGTCAACTGAGAACACTCCCTATTGATGCTCTCTGGTTACACCATGTCCGTCCCATGAGCACCAAATGAAAGGAGAATGAATAAAATGAGCCTCTGAATTCTAACCAATCCATGAAACCACTTATAGTTTCCATAATAATTTCTTCCTACCCATCCAGTCATTCTCAAAGAAGCTTGTGTCAAGTGAGTAAATTCCACTTGTAGGAGATCCTCCAACAAGACGCATTTTAAAAAAGATCTGTGTTCAGTGCAGGGTTACACAGCGTCATCATTTTAATAACTGGGTTAATATCTAAATGGACAAGTTGACTTAATAACTTTAAATATTGGACACATATTTTTATATAGAGAATTAAAGCAAATATGCTGACAAATGTCTCCGTGTCCTAATGAGATTCACACAGTTAACAAAATGCAGAGCTAAGATGAGCCTAAATGCAACAAAGGCCTTATTTGGAGCGATTCTGGTTAAATGCAAAAAGGCTTATTAGGCAATACAATGAGTCAACTATTTCAGTCTAGCCTGGCTGTATTCTAATGGTTATTACACATCGCTTTATGGATTGTGAGTTTGACAAACAACGGACGAGTCTGTGTGTGTTTGAGTGTTTTGAACGCACATTTGTATATACCTACATGCATGCAAAATGGCAACGTGTGTGTGTGTGTGTGTGTGTGGGTGTGATCCAGACAAATGGCAAATCATACGCTCAGCGCTGTGCAACATTCAAACAGGTCTGAATAGAAATCAATAAGGAGAATCACAAAGCACTGTTTACCTATAAACACAGCAGCACGGCTTACCGCTTCCAAGGCACAAAAACAACCGAAAAAAAGGCCAGAAAGAACAAAGCAGCCAAAAGAACACATCTGTGTAGAGATGGCAATGTTTCCTTTGACTGCAGCGTCGCAGTGCATGGTGGGATAACGTTCGAGGGGTTGATTGTTCATTACATCACCACACCAGTAGCAATCGTCCTGCGTGCCGACTGACACCAGAGCCGCCCCTGCCAGGCGGGCACCGCATGAAACCAGGTTAGCCGCCTTCAAAGAATGCGCAGAGATGAAACTAAAGCGCGGCAGATTTTGTGGGCAGGCCGCGGGAAACCTTCAGAAGGGAGGGAGGCTTTACCTCAGCGTCAGACAAACGTCGGTCGCATAAAGGATCAGAGAGACAGAGAGCGAGAGAGGTTGACAGAGAGAGAGAAAGGTGAAGCATGGCTTAGGGATTTTCAAGACCGATCAATCCATCACTTTGTAACGGATTGGAATCTGCTGTTACATTTCAGTTGGAGTTTAAAAACACTTGCTCATCTGCGCTGCGTTCTGATTTGTACCATACATCTTTGTGCCACATCGACATGTCTGCAAAAAAATATAGAATTCACGCTCTCACTACCAAACCAAGACTGAATGTGCACACTGATATTCACCTATCCGCTATAACCACTTTTACTGAACCCTGGTCCATTTTTTATTGGACTGGAATATAAACTCACACTCCAATGAATTGGTATGCATTTTTCTAAAAGAAGATATGAATGCTTTGTTTAGAGGCCAATACACGAGTGTTTCCCTTCACCGGCAACCGCATCAATGTGGATGTGGTCAATGGAACATTTCGAAACACATCACTTTGATATTCATAGAAGGACGGTCCTTATCAATATGCCCGTGGGACGGAAAAACTGTCTGAATCTGATTTCATACAACATCCATGAAAAAAAGAGTAAGATGATACACTCTCAGACAAAAATAAAGCCTTTTCGGCAATGAATTTGTTTCAGAGGGCAGCATGCCTCACATCAAAATGAGGGAGGAAGATATTATTCACTTAAGTTTGGTCGCCAATGCATTCAATGCCGCACCCTCGCTTAAGATATGCGGCCCTTTCGTATGCAAATGAATACAACCCACTTGTACATTCGTGAATGCATGAGTCAACACATTCGGAAAATTGAATTAAATGTATTGTTTTGGGTGTTGGATAACCGACATATTACCCACATGCTACTGAGTCATAATACGACGTATGAGATCATATAGATAAAATGATGAGGAAATGGAAATGTATCCGAACTCTGGTTCTAAATGCTTTCTGTTGATCCCCTTTTTATAGTGCTGCTATGTTCTCACCTACATTTGCCGTGTTGAGAATCCGTAACGTGGTATTAGGTGGTGGTATTCTGGGGAGCACGGTTATTTTGAAGCACACTTTTGACACCTTAGCCTGTTACGCCACCTGTAGTCACTTGTTGACGTGTGTGTAGGTTCCTTTGTTCTGTCACTTGGTGATGTGTGTGTGGATATAGGTTCCTTTGTTCTGTCACTTGGTGATGTGTGTGGATATAGGTTCCTTTGTTCTGTCACTTGGTGATGTGTGTGTGGATATAGGTTCCTTTGTTCTGTCACTTGGTGATGTGTGTGTGGATATAGGTTCCTTTGTTCTGTCACTTGGTGATGTGTGTGGATATAGGTTCCTTTGTTCGGTCACTTGTTGATGTGTGTGGATATAGGTTCCTTTGTTCTGTCACTTGGTGATGTGTGTGTGGATATAGGTTCCTTTGTTCTGTCACTTGGTGATGTGTGTGTGGATATAGGTTCCTTTGTTCTGTCACTTGGTGATGTGTGTGTGGATATAGGTTCCTTTGTTCTGTCACTTGGTGTGGTTCATTGAGGAAACTGTGTTCAAAGTAATTCCCGTTTTGGGGTTTGGATTGTTTTATGTTATAGCTGCTTGATTCAGTGCCTTTTGTTTACCATGTCAGTTCAGTGTTCTTTTGTTTTGTTTGTAAATGAATTCACTTATTATTTAATAATATCTGCATTTGGTTCCTACAGCCTCACACCCGTGACACTATCTGCTACAGGTTCATCTGCTAAATGTTCGTTGTTATGTAGAAGACAATGAATTGACATTTTGACATTGTGTTGAAATATGTAACATGTTTTGTTAGCAAATTTTAAAACCTTAAAATACACAACAAGTAAACCTTTCTTGCTAGGTGGACAAATCCTACAACAGGGTGATAAAATTAAGTTAATCCATGTAGAATCACAATTCCCAATAGTGTTATAAAAACAGACAAATTATGTCTGACATAAAGAATCCTGGTGTTCACCGTTAGCTTCCACTGACATCTCAACATGTCATTCCTTATAGGTTGGAGATCGAAGCTCTTATGGGGTGGGGCAACAAGATGGCCGTAGGCCAATGATTTACAACCATTGGGATTCTGTTATCTTCCCCCAGAGCATGTCAGATGCACATTATTTTATATTTTATCACTCGTTGGAGACCAGACGATGGCAGTTTCACACCAAACGAAATAATAGAAAGAACCTGTTGGAATGCAAAACAGGCCTGTTAGTCAAGGTGTCAAATGTGGTGTCTCCGGGTTTTTATGTAGCAGTCCTACCTTGAAATGCTTATGAAATGCGGTTGTTCTGTAAAACCTGCTTTGCATTCATAAACCTGGTCTGATTCTATATGCCTGGTCTGATTCTATATGCCTTGTCTGATTCTGTAAACCTGGTCTGATTCTGTAAACCTGGTCTGATTTTATAAACCTGGTCTGATTCTGTAAACCTGGTCTGATTCTATGAATCTAATCTGAATCTATGAACCCATCCTGAATTCAAGAGCTTGCTGCCAACATGTGAGAAGCCGGAGACTGATAGCTGTCCAGCTGAAGGCCTGTCAGTTGGTAAGAGCATGGGGCCCACAATGCCGTGGTTGTGAGGTTGATTCCCAGAGGAGGGCAGAATGAAAATGATATACTAACTACAACTTCTCTGGATGGGATTGCTGGCTGAATTACATGCATGTGAACAACATTTCATTTTGTACAGCTACGGAAATTGCCCTGGCTGTCAAATGTTGCACATGTTCCTATTACTAGGCAAGGATGTGCTGGTGAGCATAACACCTTACCCAGAAGGAAAAACTGGCTCAGTTTCTGGTTGGAATGACATCCTGATGACGTCACGACAACCAGTCGATTTTGCCCACTGGGAAAGACGTTTCTATTTTCCCAACAGCGATGTACGCACAAAGATCTGTGAGAACTAGCAGCCTATCGTCCCTGGTCCGAATCAGTGCAGGGAATAGGGTGCCATTTCTGACGCATTGGACCGAGACATGTGCGGGCACCCTCCCTCTACCAACGCCTGCTCTTACCTGGCAGGCGTTGTAGAGCAGCTGGTGCTCGAACTTCTTGATACCCAGGATGTTCTGGAACATCTCGTACAGCTGATCCTTGCTAAGGATCAGCTCAGAGGCTGCGCTGGCCGTCATGCGCTGCTGGGCCTTGCGTGGGTCTTCGTCCCCGCGGTAGATGGTGTCGAACTTGGCCATCCAGGAGCTGAGCACCGTCTCCTTGCTCAGGCCGTCGATCTCGGGCAAGCTGCGGACGCGCTTCTCGATGTGCCTCTTGAACACCTCTCGGCAGTCGTTGGCCGAGAAGCCCCCGCTCTGGACCATCTTGGCCACACGGTCACTCTTCAGGAACACCTGGGGGTCATAGATTAACATGTAGGAAGGGACACACAGGAGTGCAGATGCTCAAAACAAATAGCAGAGTAGTTGTGACTCGGCTTTTCGGAACAATTGAAAGCCTTGCTTCTGTGAAGATCCAATGATTCTAGCTAGATTAATCTACAGTAGTGAATTTGGACTTCAAAGACTTATCTTTTGTGCCAGGCAAACTAAAGGAAGCCCAGTTAAAGTATGTGACATGACATAAAACAGTGTTTAAACTCAGGTATGCAGTTGAGTGCAACAAGACTGCCATCACTCAATGATGACAATAAGCCAACGGAAAGTAGCAATTTACTCAAACTGGAGAAGCAAATGTGTCTTACTGCAGTACCACACTACAAACTTGTCGGAGTACAGAACAATGGAGTGTGCTGTAGCTTGATCGCTCTGCTCCACAGTAAAACGAAATGTACATCCAAATCAGAAGAGATAGAGGCAGCAGCATGTATAACATATGGAAATGTGTGGAGTGATTTTGATAGACATTGGTTGGAAATGCCTTTGTTATTTTCAAGACTCTCTCCCTCCTGGTCTTTCGCTCTCCTACATTATTCCGACTGAATAGGGAGAATGCTATGCTTTCTCATTTTCTCACAAACTGTGTGTGCATAGAAATGTCCATGAGAAGACACTGCACGTTGAAGAACCATGGTACCAGCCAGACTTTCTTTCCAGCATGGTCCAGACCGACCTTACTTTATAGAGCAGTTAGGCTAGTAAAGTACTGATTGATTTTGTTTCCTACAGTCTGTCTGGATTGTGACAGATATACTTTACCTGCTCTAAAAAGGGATGGGAGAATGATGAGAGTCTGAATTACTATCTGGTTCCTATCCAGGCAAATGGCAGCCATTTTACAGAGAGCAATTCTACCTGTGGAACATTCGCTGTCATGAATCACGGCTGAGACAAACAAACTGCCGTAGAAGCATATCATCTCAATTCAATGGTGTTGCTGTGTTACTCCTGAGTCATTATCTGGCAGGGCTGAATAAGGCCAGTCAGGGTTTGTACATCTTAAAAGAATAAAAATAAGTGGTGAATTCCTGTTCATGTGGCTTTGTTTCTTCTACAAAGAATCTGGTGTTTTTGTTTTACCCTAAAATAACCAGTTATATATTTTCTCTTACCTGCCTTTGGCTTTGGTGGTTATTATGTTTTTATAACGCTAAGCTTTTTAACTCGGTCTGTTGTACGCTATCAGAAACAGTATACTGGCGCCGTGTGTGTGTGTGTGTGTGTGTGTGAAGGTGTGTGTCGGAGGCAGCAGCAGTCGCTCCTCAGGGTCATCCTTCATCCCCTCAATGACACGGTGATGGAGACCGAGCCAGACAAGGCCATTGTCATAACGCTGGACGCACACATCAGAGTTACTCACTATCAGGCCCGTAAACCTTCTAACACTGTGACAGCTAGATTGTATCCCCGTTGTCCACTGACACTCTTGTGACCCAACCCAGTTGGAAGACAGTTATGTTTCAACAAAATGAAATGATGTATAGAGAGGGGGGCGGGTGGGGGGAGGGTGGAGGGGGGAGAGAGTGAGAGGATGAAAGAAAGGAAGAACTAGCATGTCCCGTTTGACTTAGGGAGCGCATTTCCGTCAAACGGTGAGGACAAAGTAACTTGTCATCATCTATTACATGGGTGAACACAATCTCAATGGGGCCACCATTTAATCTAGTTAAATGAAATATATATATTTGTTTCGGATGGATTTATTTGGCATTGGAGCTCTGTAGTTACAGGCACAGGCGTGGCATTGCATTTGTTGATTTAATATAAGCCAATATTAATATGTCCTATGTGGGTAGATTAAAAGAGCCCGTGGGCCTGGCGAACCCGGGGCTGCTATAGGGGTGACCCACTGCTTGTTGCTGCTTGCGGGTTAAAGCATCTGACCAGTAACTCTGGAAGCGTAATGTTGCTAAATTGAATGGCTGAGCTTGCATGAGAAAAAGGTGGTTCTGTTCCCCCAGCAAGGCAGTTAACTGATCGTTATCTCCATTGGTCTGTTGCGGTTTGCAGTAAGAACAAGAAAGTGCAGAAACTGCTGCATTTCGGAAATCTACCCATAATGTGGACGGTGTAGTATGGTCAGTATTCTGTATGGTGGAGGAGGGTGAAATGGGAAAACCTCTCTATGGTTATAAGTATGTGCATTCTAATAATCCTGTTGGTTGTACTGGTTGGGTGGTGGCTGTAATGTAAGGGGGAATGGGATTGCGGCCTCTCGGGTGGCAGAATATCGTGTCAGCTAATCCATCCAGCCGGTGAATTAATGGGAGGCGTACATGACCCTCTGCATCATCTCATAATTTTCTCTCCAGACAGACTGCATAGCAGTTCCCTGGAACCCAAAGCAACAGAGCACCAAAAACAGAGCGTTTTCATCCGGATATATCAATCAATCAATCAATCAAGTTAATTTATATAGCACAATTCATACATAGAAGCAATTCAATGTGCTTTACAGGACATTAAAAGATAAATGCAATTTTAACAGTTTGATTAAAACAGACATGGATCAATTTAACAGGTACAGATTAAAATAAAAAAGAAATAGAGATAAAAGTAAAAGGAAAATTAAGAAGGATTTTAAAAAAGTAATGAAAATTGAAAAGTCTTGTATAGGGTTTCCATGTTGCTTTTAAAGTATGTATTTAAGCTATAGGGCACATTGTGTGGTCAAGCCCTCAGTCATAGGCACATGAAAACATGAGAAAAATTGATATGTTTGGGGCATGTCTCAGATCTTCTGGTAGCTTGTTCCAGTTGTGTGCCGCATAGCTACTAAATGCAGCTTTGCCATGTTTAGTTTGGACTCTGGGCTCTACTAGCTGGCCTGAATTTATAGATCTTAGAGGCCTGCTTGGTTGATATTCTTCAAACATTTTAGATAAGTATTCAGGCCATAAACCATTCAGTGATTTGTAGACCAAAAGCATCACCTTAAAATCTATTCTATAACTGACTGGAAGCCAATGCAAAGATTTAAGAATTGGAGTAATGTGTTCTGTTCTCTTAGTCCCGGTTAGCATTCTTGCTGCAGCTTTTTTATAGTCTTTTTGGGAAGTCCAGTTAAAAGCCCATTACAGTAGTCAACTCTACTAGAGATAAAAGCATGGATATGCTTTTCTTGGTCTTTGCGGGACAGCATGCCCTTGATTCTAGCTATATTTTTTTGTTGATAGAATGCTGTTTTGGTGACTGTTTTGATTTGACTGGAGAACGTGAAGTCAGAGTCTATTAGAACACCAAGATTACGCACTTGGTTTTCTCTCTGGTCATTAGGGCCTGAGAATCAAGCTATTTAGTAATACTTGTTCTGTTGTTTGTGTTGCCAAATACAATAATCTCAGTTTTATCTCAGTTTAATTGTAGAAAATGTGGGTTCATCCAGGTATTTCCTTGTTCTATGCAGTGACACAATGCGTCTATTGAGCTATAGTCCGATGGTTCGAGAGCCATATTTATTTGAGTATCATCTGCGTAGCTATGGTAGTTGATGTTGATGTTCTGTTGAATTTGGCCCAGAGGTAGCATATAGAGATTGAAGAGAAGCGGTCCGAGAACTGATCCCTGGGGAATTCCGCATGTCATAGCCACCCTATCAGATTCGTGATTGCCAATAGTGACAAAGTAACTTCGACCATCCAATTAAGACCTAAACCAATTGAGGACCGTATATGATAGATGGCTATGGTGGACCGTAGCCTGGTGTTCCAGAGTGTTCCGCCAGTAATTAAAGGTAACAAAATAACCTGTAGTTGTGCCTTTGAGCAAAGCCCTTAACCCTAACCGCTTTGGTTAAAAGCAACTATAATAATAGTTTTGCTGGCCTACAGTGTGAGAAAGAACACAGCACTTATGATGAGATAACTCTGTTGTCAGCGTCACGGATAGACTATATCTCATTTCTGTCACTGTTCCGATATGAATTTCTAGGAGAAGCTCTCATAACAGGTCCCGGGAGACAGGGGGAGCTGAAGGGCCTTTTTACGAGGCTCATCTCTATGCTAATTGAGTTACAGGAGCAAATGACAGCTAATCAGACTGAACTATCACGTCAACTGCTAATAATATCCCACCCCCACAACATACAGAAAACACACCACTAGAACCTATACAGCTACATATATTATAGTTATTGGTTTCTATAGAGATTGATAACAATACCCAGATTTTTTAACTAGTTTATTTTGACAGTGTTCTGAGGTAAGTTGACAGATGAGGTGCCTTTTTTAGGTACTGAGACAGTGTTCTATTACAGTGGGTGGAGAGGGAATAAGAGAGGTAGGGAGAAAGAGAGGGGGAGAGTTATATAGACAAAGGCTTCCTTGTAGCAGATCTGGATAGACTGCAGGGTATGCAAATAAATCAGAGAGAAAGACCTGGAGGCCAACTAAGAGGTTACCCGATAATAGCTCAGAACTGGCAGCCATTTCTGTGGGGGGAACAGTGAGAGAGAGGGGGGACAAAATAGGGAGAGACAAAGAGGGAGGGGTGGGGGAAGGGGGGAAAGATGGGTCACGGGACTGTGAAAGTGGACGTCATGTTGCGGTACCTCGTAGTAACTCTGGACTGCATTGATGAAGGCTTCGTCCGCCACTATCTGGGTGTCGCCGTTTAGAAAGGCTTTGAAGCGGTCATTGGTCTGACGGAGCTGCTGCTCTGTGATCTGAGGAGGCAGGGGACATGGACAGGACAAGTCAACAACAATGCCAGTATGTATGCAGTTGTTTTTGGCCTTTTTTTTAAAAAATAAATCTTTGCAAATATGCCCTGCATATATGTTACATTTTTATTTTTTATTAAAGAACAAAAGCACACACACACACCAACACAAATAAAGACACTTGAATGAGCAAGCACACAGATCTGTCCTCAAGTAAACCATCCAGCAATGCTAGTCACTAAAAGACTGGAGGCATTCAAGCATGAGCAGCTCATTTCCCTTCTATGGGTCATACAAAGTGGAACTGGTGTACTTTATTTGATTGTTGCTTCCTTTATAGGTAAAGTCAGAAATACTGGAGGTTTCTGCAGGAGCACCTTGTAAAATAAAGAGAAAAAGAACACTGAGATCTCACGACATACATAGAGGATCATCCCACCAGCTCAGACAAGATATAATGATGAGTTCAAGGGAAAAGCCACACATCATTCAATGGTTGAGGAGAAGATGCTCTGCGAATAGAAATGATATCCTGTAAAATAAAAAAACACTAAAGGTCTTAGCTAGACATGTTTCTAAAGTCTTAGCTAGAAAAGAGAGTTTAGAAATTAGGCCATAGTTGTAAAGGTTACTAAGATTCCCGACCCTTATGGGGAAGAAGCATTTAAGCAGCTTTACACACTTTAGGAATATCTCTTGAGCCCAATGTTACATTTAAAATATGTATTTCTGAGCCCGAGATGAGCAGAGCAGCAAACTTAAACAGACCAGGGTCAAGCTTGTTGGACCCAGGAGATTTCAGGGTGTTTATAGATAGCAAGGCATTAAGGACTCCCTTAACTGTGAATAGCTGGCAAAAAACATTTCCCAACTTACAGCCTTCTGTCCTAATTCACTAGAAGTGCTGTAGGTAAACAGCCACTTTCAGGGGTGTATGGGTTATGTGTGTATGGGCTATGTGTGATGGGCTTTGTGTGTATGGGCTATGTGTATGGGCTATGTGTGATGGGCTATGTGTGTATGGATTATGTTGTTTTTATGATAGCTGCCATAATTAGTACAAATAGTTAGGTGTTTTAAGAGGATAAACGTCCAGGCTTTATGATACCTCTTATTTTGATTGCATCAGACGAGAGAGATTTGATTGTGGTGCTAAGCCTGAGCAAACAATGTGCATATAAAATGTGCATTTCTAATGATAATCTTAGCTGTTCTGCATTTGCTAGGATATTTGTTTTCATAACTGAACCCTAAAAAATCGATGCTGGGCAGCACAGAGGAATGTGTGCAGGTAATTCTGGGTGTTTTAGGAGAAAGACATCTTGATCAATAGTGACAGATAACAGCAGCAATATGCTCAGGAAAAAGTCTGCAGTCACCTAAAGTCAAATTTTCTGGCAGGGCCTGGATCGCTTGTCCTTCAGTGTATAACTATATCACGCAATAGAAAAGCAGGAGACTCTTGGGTCAGTAACCATCAGATAGCTGGTAGAAAATCCCAAAAGTGACATGGTAAAAAATAAATATTGTGCCCTTAAGCAAGGCACTTAACAATAATTGTTCGTCTTTGTTACACTGAAAAAAGGGGTCTGCTAAATGTTAAAATGTTCAACAATTCAGTCATGTTCCGTTAAATCTGCTCCATAGAATGACTGGTCCACACTGTGATAATGATTACATCTTTCTCATTCCTTTCTTCATTTCCTGTCAACTACAAAAAAGTATTTTAATATATATTTTTCTCTTAATACTTTATGAGCCCCTCAAACACGTAGGTATCTTTTATTAAAACGTTAAATCAAAGTCTGGGCTCTGTGAATTTGTAATGTGTGCTCTGCAGGCATTACATTGAACTACACACCAACACTAATCTAGCAGCTGCCTCGTTATTAGCCAGTGTTAGCCTCAGTCTCAATTTTATCCAGTGTCAGCCTCAGTGTCATCCTCAGCCTCAGTGTCAGCCTCAGTTTTAGTCTCAGTGTTAGCCTCCCTGTTTGTTTCTGCCTATCTGTCTGGCTCACTGTCAGCCACAGCCTCAGTGTTAGTTTCAGCCACAGCCTCAGTGCCAGCCTCAGTGTTAGCCGCAGCCTCAGCCTCAGTGTTAGTGACAGGCTCAGTGTTACTGTCAGCCACAACCTTAGTGTTTGTGACAGTCTCAGTGTTAGTGTCAGCCACAGCCTCAGAGTTAGTTACAGCCACATCCTCAGTGTCAGTGTTAGTTTCAGGCTCAGTGTTACTGTCAGCCACAACCTTAGTGTTTGTGACAGTCTCAGTGTTAGTGTCAGCCACAGCCTCAGAGTTAGTTACAGCCACATCCTCAGTGTCAGTGTTACTCTCAGCCTCAACCTTAGTGACAGTCAGCCTCAGGGTCAGCCACGGCCTCAGTGTTAGTTTCAGCCTCAGCCTCACTGTCAACCTCGGTGTCAGTGTCAGCCTCAAAGCAGTATTAGTCATTCATCTTTCCTCTAAGTCTATGAATGCGCACTGGTCCGGGCAGAAGGACTGATGACATCAGCAGCCCAGTGGCTCCTACATCCTGACAATATGCCTCAGAGGACCTGCTTAGGGCTGCTAATGTACACAATTCAGCTCATTCCATGAAGTAAAGCAGGATCAATGCAAGTTGAGGAGTGACTGCCGCGTTGCCGTTCAGCTTGGACACACATTCACACGGCAGGTAGAGTGATCAGAACCAGTGCCCCCAGCCTGTAACTTACATGACCCTGTACCACAACACCCAAGCCACAACACCGCTAAACAACAACTGATTATCAAAAGGCTAACCAACTAAACACAGTTGTCCACGCTTCTCCAGATTTGTTTAGTACTAATCATTAAAAAACACTTGCTGGACTCTACCTACTCACAACAGTACACTCCAGATACACACACACACACCCATACTCCGTCTATTACTGTTTATTACATACCCATTACTACCAGTACCCATCCATACATAAACCTTCACAACACCATAACACGTATCACCACAGCACATCACACCCGCACATCACACCAGCACATCACACCAGCACATCAAACCAGCACATCACACCAGCACATCACACCCGCACATCAAACCAGCACATCACACCAGCACATCACACCAGCACATCAAACCAGCACATCACACCAGCACATCACACCAGCACATCAAACCTGCACATCACACCCGCACATCAAACCCACACGTGCACCAAAAGTCTCTTAATTTCCAGTGAAGCGCTACGCTGGCCCTACAGCATCGCCTCGCTGATGCGGTTGCAGAGAGTTCTGTGTGGTGCCAGGCTGGGATTGATCCATTAAGTTGTACGTCAAATCATCACAGCACAAACGGTAGCAAGGAGTGCAACGTCTGTTGCGCACAAACCCCCGATGATGCATGCAGAGATGTTTGTGCGTTGACACTGTAGTGAGGATCGAGAGGTTGGTCTACACTGGTTGTTAATGAGGACATTACAAATAAAAATGGGTTTAATTTGACGCAGTACGATGGACGACACAACCCTTTCTGAAAGATAAATAGATAGAGAGGGAGATTAGATTTTAAATGTAGAAGGAAAACAGTCCTTGAGATTCATCCTCTGGGATTTTGTCTGTCCACTCCAACAGCGGATGGAATAGAGGGGTGAAGCTTTGACTCGTTCCAGTTGTGGCACACATGCACACGCTCACAAACACACACATGCACACGCTCACAAACACACACATGCAGTATGCATAAAGTCACATCCCGCACACATACACACACGCCTACTGTACCTGTTCACTCTCTTGTAAGTCTGGTACCTTCTGTGTCCTAAAAACTGCACTGTTCAAGGACCACCCGGAGGCACAGAGACGTGTACATTCACCAGTATGCAAATCAGCGCTGTTCTACTGGGATGTAATGAGATGGTGGCCAACCCAACACACATATACACACACACACGCAGAAATACACACACATTCACACATCCTCGTCCTTGGCTGTCCTCTCTGAGAACAGAGGGCGTGTCTTCAGCCATCACAGACGAAGTCAGGGAACACAGGACACACCCCTTACTGGCAGCTGTGCTCAGCTCTGTGTTTTTATTGGCTCATACTCGATGAACTTCATTGTCTAACTGTTATGCAATGGGCTCATTGTACCAACAAATTTTAGTATCTATGTCCAGGCCACTCTTGTGGCAAGCATACAATAATTTGAAGGTCACTGTATAACATGTTCAAAGGGCATTTAATCTGGGAGCAGAGACAACAAACATATTATTCAGCAGTGCGTGTTTGGGCTTGGCCACAGTAGTCTCATCTCTGGTGCAGGAGTCAGCTTGTTTGGGCTTGGCCACAGTAGTCTCATCTCT
>JACXGK010001501.1:47698-68664 GCA_016801125.1 Novumbra hubbsi | reverse complement strand
TTCTGGGGGCCTCTCCATGCTTCATCGAGATATATAGCTGTGTGTCATCAGCATAGCAGTGAAAATGTACATTGTGGTTCCTGATGACTTCACCTAGAGGCAGCATATATAGGGAAAACAGTAATGGCCCCAAAACTGAGCCTTGAGGAACACCAAAACATACCTTTGATTTGACAGAGGACATGCCATCTATTGATACTCTCCCCGGTAAGCACCTTCATGTGCCTCCATTCATGTCTACTCTCCTCGGTAAGCACCTTCATGTGCCTCCATTCATGTCTACTCTCCCCGGTAAACACATTTGTGCGCCTCCATTCATGTCTACTCTCCCCGGTAAACACATTTGTGCGCCTCCATTCATGTCTACTCTCCTCTGTAAGCACCTTCATGCGTTTTCATTTATGTCTACTCTCCTCAGTAAACACATTTGTGCGCCTCCATTCATGTCTACTCACCCCGGTAAGCACCTTTGTGTTCCTCCATTCATGTCTACTCTCCCCGGTAAGCACCTTCGTGTGCCTCCATTCATGTCTACTCTCCCTGGTAATGACCTTTGTGTGCCTCCTTTCATGTCTACTCTCCCCGATAAGCACCTTCGTGTGCCTCCATTCATGTCTACTCTCCCCGGTAAGCACCTTTGTGTGCCTCCATTCATGTCTCCTCTCCACGGTGCGCACTTTCGTGTGCCTCCATTCATGTCTACTCTCCCCAGTAAGCACCTTCGTGTGCCTCCTTTCATGTCTACTCTCCCCGGTAAGCACCTTTGTGTGCCTCCATTCATGTCTACTCTCCCCGGTAAGCACTTTTGTGTGCCTCCATTCATGTCTACTTTCCCCGGTAAGCACCTTCATGTGCCTCCACTCATGTCTACTCTCCCCCATGTAAGCACCTTCATGTGGCTCTCTCATCTTTAATACCAGTGTCTCTTTCAGAAGAAAAAACAAATCTTAATATTGTTGGTGAATCTGCATGTTGTAAGCGGACAAAGCAAACCTTCCCCTTCATGTAGAATTTACAGCTGGTATGTGTACTACTGAAAACCTAAAACAGAAGGGCAAATACAAATCTATTTCACACTTCGATGAATCTGAGGAACATTTCCTTGTCCAAAATAATTAGTCAAATAGAACCCACTGCTGCTAGAATTAAATAGTTCAGAGGAGAAAAATATATATGGGTCCTTATTGGAATATTATTTTGGATAATATGTTATACCTTTTTGAATTGACAATCTCGCAATACAATTATTTCACTAATTATCTTTCCAATGGCCACGACATGGAATTTAACTTCTTCATTCCCATCTTATTTCTTTGAGAACAGAGAACCTCAATAGGAAATATTATTAATTTTCATTACTGAACAATACTCGGTTGTCACAGCTTTCTTTTAGCACTCTGTAGCAAATATAAGGTGAGCAATATGTTTGGAAGATTGAATTGCATGGTAATTCTCTGCCCTAATATAGTTTAGACTCAAATAAGCAGCCCAGTGTTTATGAGCTGAAGATGTTCAGGCTGAACTAAATACAAAATACACTGCTCCAAAAAAATATCATAATCATCACAGTATAACACCAAGTTAATTATACATCAGGGATATCAATCTGTCCAGTTAGGAAGATAAAGCAATTGTGAATTAATGTCATCTGTATTGGTGACAACAGATGCACTAAAGAGGGAACAGCAAGAAAACACCCAAAGAGGGTTGTGCAGACCTCCATGTGCTGGCCAAGTCTGCTGATAGGAACCAGGATGAAAGCCTCAGTCCCATTGTCAGACGTTATGCTGGTGCAGTGGGCCCAGGATTCTTCCTGGTGCAGGACAACAGTGTGTTGGCAGTTCCTGGATGAGGACGGCATTGATGCCATCGACTGCCCCTCGCGATCCCCATACCTGAATCCAATTGAGAACCTGTGAGCCGTATCGGTGAACTTGATGCCGCCAAGGAGCGCTACAGATTGTCCCCCAGGACACCATCCACCATCTCATCAGGAACAAGCCCAGACGTTGTCGGGGGTGCATACAGGGACTTGGCACAGCCTGGGATTTCAATTGTTTACTTAGATTTCTGGTGTTCCAATCCAGCCCTTAATCAGTTATTGATTTTGGTTTCCATTGACCATTGTCACATCGTTTTGTTCTCTAATTACACAATGTGAGGTAAAGATTTTGATCTTTAATATATTTCCTTCAGCAAGACCCAATGTGTGATTTAAGTGTTTCTTTAATTTTTTCGGAGCAGTGGAATCCTTAATGGTGATGTCCATTTGGATTCATACAAAGAACAAAAACGTTACTTCAAACAAACAAACACAATGCTTTTCATTTTTGTGCATCGCCCATGCAATGTGAAAGCAAAGCAGGTACTGCAACAGTTTTTTTTACACACTGCCTGACGGGGTTAGTGACCACTGCTGTTATTGCTGCTTCCTTAAGATCTTCCATATGTTTTGATATCAGCACTTAGCAGAGTGTTCATTACAGGTATTGAGGAAGAGAAGTGGATGGTGGAGTTAAAAAAATTGCTGACATTTTATCCAAGTACAATGTATTGTGTTTAGGCCAGATTAGAAGACCGCTTTATATCAGGAGAGGTGGGAGCCAGATAATAACTACAACACACACACAGGCTAGATCGGCCCAGATGGAGGTCTACATTTTATGTCCGTCCTGCTGGGAAAAAGTATCTAGGCTATACACTGTATAACAAAAAAACCTGCCACTAAGGACCACGGTGAGGGTTATTACATTTAAACTGACTTGCGATTGGCTGGGGCTTTCTAGAGGAAGATAGTGAATGGTCAGTTAAGCCCATGATTTGTATCGACCAATAACATTAACACAAAACCTTGAGGGTAACGTAAACTTTAACAGCTAGCTAACTTAAACTCTGACACTAAACACTATACATTACCATAAATATATTATATATATACTCTTTTATGTTCAGGATTAAACACAGTTTGTAGGCATTTTTATTCACATTTATACAGTAAACCCAAGCATACACATACTTGTCTGACGCGTGTCTGTGTGTGTTTTTCTTAAATTGTTTTATATCTGTCAGCTTATTTGAACTATGAGACCTAATTATGCTTAAACAAAACAGATATTATTAAACCAGTAAATATTCTCACAATTCTGTCACTTGAGTTGCTTGTTATTCATAATGCCGACAATGACAGCTATTTGTTAACAAAGATTGATTAGCTTCTCAGCTTGAACAATAGATAGATACAATAGATACAAAATAAGGCAATAAACTAAAGATACAGACGAAGGAAGGACGGGAGACAAACATAAAAACTGTTTATGAGAATTTCTGAACAGGGGCATTACCGCTAGAAAACAATGCCATTTTCCCGGATGATCTCGTGTTCGAGAGACCGTAGGTAGAGAGAGAGGAGCAGCAGATGATAAGGCGTACAGTCCACACAGCATCAGCCATGTGTCTCTGTCTCGCCCAGACCATCGGCCTTCCGGTGCTTTCCGGAACGATCTTGTGCCATTCTAGCCCATTGCCTCACTGCCAGCACCAGCTGTCGTTGCCCTCCAGCCCTCCCCGTCAAGGGATCGTGGTGTATGCACCAATGCATCAGAGAATTGTCACGGCACTATAGTCAGATACATCCGCAACACGGCTTGCCATGCCTTCATCATAGCAGAGATAAAGTAACAACAAGGGAGCAGGACTCTGAGTGTGATACAGGATTCTGCTAGAGTAGGTTGTCGTTTTTCGTTCGTTCGTTCGTTCGTGTGTCTATCAGTAGGATTGGCCGGACAGGGTGTGCATGTGTCTAAGAGTAGGCATGTGGAAGGATGGAGACAGTAGGGAGAGGCATGACAGAGTGAGTGCGGGAGGCGGATCGAAAGTGAGCAGCTCTTTCTCTCTCTGTGGAGAAGCATGACGTCTGAAGAGGTTATTTATTTTTCATCTAGAGATGGAAACTGAAGAGCAGTTTGGAAGGCCCCAGTGGAATTACTGACTAGGGATGTGCACTCCTGGGGATTCCTGTTTCCCCCTCTCTCTCTCTCTCCCTCTCTCTCCCTCTCTCCCTCTCTCTCTCTCTCCTTGAGTCTGTCTCTCCTTGTTACTCTCCATCGTCTCTCTATCTGCCACCACTCTCTCATCTTCCTGACCCTCAGCGGTGAGTGGCGCAGCCTGCCCATGCCCCCTCTCCACTCTCATTCCCTCGTTCCATCTGAATCTACAAGGCACATCCCTCCCCACACACAGGGAGACACACTCGTTCACGAATACACACACACACACCGTCGCAAAATATGAGCATGTGTGCACTTTCATCCCAGAACTGCTCATTAACGTTAGCAACCACTCCGTAGTCATTAAAAAAGTCCTTATCCCTCCATCCCATCTTGTTTTCCTTTCATCCCTTCATTCCTGGGTTCAGACAAGGACTGCTCTGCTAACACTTTAAATCCGCCAGGGCTGCTTCGAGTTAAAGTTGTGGAGGTAAAACAAGGCTGCATAAAATAGAGTACAGCTGAGTTTGTCAGACCTGCGCTGGGTCTGTTTGTGTTGTCCAAGCTGCTGCTAATGAGCTGAGCTGTCAAAGTTCAACCGTTACACTGAAAGCTCTCTTTTAACAAATGAAAGACAAGCATTGGAAAATGTTAGGCATGTGTAAGTGCTACAGGTGAGTTATTATTATTATTATTTTCTACCAAGCAGGGGTCATGGTGTGAAAGGACTGTGATTTGCTAAATAAATACTTGATAGTTGTTTCAAGGCCTGACCCTTCACTGGCCAATCAGAGTATACTCCATGGTGGTTGCTTGAATCTATAACTATAATTCTAATGTTAGTAAAACATTGATGCATGGTTTCACCATGACATAGTATTAACACTGAAGTAGCCCAAACACAATTGTATGTCTAACTCTTCTATTAACTATTAGCATAGTATGTGCAGAGGAATCACTGATCCCTTAAAAATTGTATAAAACGTTTTTAAAACAACGTGTGCGTCAATGAGCATGTTCTGATTCTCAAATGTTCATAAATGTAATGACCTGCAAATGCACAGTGCCTAGTGTGATAATATGGGAATTGCAAATCAACCACTGGCAATTAATGTGTACATAAAATAGAAATAAAAGAGTTATGATTAAATAATGCAATGTTTCTTATTATATAATTATATGGAAAAATACACATTTTCTAATTAGAATCAAACTAAATAAATGTTTGAGGAGATAACATACATATATCATATTTTGGATTGAAGACTACAATTAATTAAGATGCAATGGCAACCTCGATAGCAAAGCATTACATTCTTTCTCTAATCCACATGCTACTAACCAACCAGTAAATCAGGGATCATTATTGTCACTTTCTGCAAGAATACGTCAATTCCTTTAACACTGTTCAAGCGGTTCGTTAAAGCTGGGACTGACTGAAACAATAACGGAACTGCAATGTCATGTTGGATAAACCGGACCGATAGAGTAGTTACCTGTTACAAAAATGAGGGCCACAGACATACTTTTTATTAACCGGCGGCTTGTGTTGATGACCCGCCTTAATATTTTTACAAATAGTCAGTACTTCGGGACAATATGTGAACTTAATATCCTTAATATCCTACAGACAAAGCGTGAGTGGGCACCTGCACCCAAATAATTGTTTATTTGAGATAGACGTTGTGATGAATAAAAGTTTGGGGCTGCCTGTTCATATGTTCAGGTATTATTTATAGGTTCTAGTTCAGAACAATACTGAGAATAATATTTGATATTGGCAGCTACAGAAGAACCTCCAAATAGTCTGGCAAAAGGTTTTCATATTCGAAAAAGGGGTGCATCGCTTGGGTCTAATTTCCAATTTGTTTAATGTGAATATTTAGCCAACCCAGTACTGGACTGGTAGTCAAATGCTTTTTGCCCTGCAATCAACTGTGGACTCTCAAAACAGGACATAACATTTGTAAATAATATAAAAAATGATATGAAATAATCGTATTGTTTCAATCGTATTGTAACCAAAAGTGTTATCCCAGCTTACCCCCCTTCACCCCCAGCTCATCTTTGCTTATTCATAAATTCCGTACAGATTTTAATAATTGCGGGGGTATAACGGAGGGTCACTTGTTATACAATCCAGGTGCCAGTTTTGCCTTTCCATTAATATCATTTGAAACATGACATTGCAAAGCATGCCATAAGCAAAGCCTCCTGTACCACACAGCAAGTAGGTTTGGTGCATGGGGGCACATAATATACAAGCATTCTCCTTCATGCAGATTCATCACCGCTCCAATTATTTTACATTTCAGAATGATTTCCTAATAGTAGAGATTTTTCTTTATCAGCCATGTAGCTATATTGATATAGCCATTAGCTAATTTGTTAAGGTTCAAATTTGTTCCATTTAATTTCTGTGTTCTCTGGCCTTTCCCTTAATGATTGATGACTGCTGCCTGTGTCATCTGATATTCACACCCCAGTGAAAAAGCATGGCAAGACCACTTGAGAGTCTCCAGAAAATGTTATTTTAGTGTGGCACCCGATAACGCTCAAATCAAACATTTTACACATGCTGTTTTTCAGAGAGCACATTTTTTATAATATTGTTTTTGCATATAGATTTTTAAATCTTTAGAAAAACACACAAATTCACTATATGCCAGTGTGGTGAACATCCGAAATCTACCCTCAATATTTTGGCAACATGGGATGTGAAAAAGATTACGCAGGTGACAACTCCTTTGTTGTGCACAACAATGATGACATTTTAGCTTCTTAATTATGGATGGATTATTGGTAATAGTTAACTCCACTCTTTTGAAATACAGTATTTGCTATTGCAAAAACAAAAGTCCTAACGGCCCTGTCTTTGTAGGAAAGCAAATCTGTTTCTAGTACTCAAGTATCCCACAACATTTATTTTTAAGGTTTTATCTTTTTGTGCATATTTCATGTGACAGCATTGTAGTTGTGCACTGTAAATTGTACAGTCATGTGCATTTGTTCAAATATCAATTTGTTCAGAATAGTCTGCTGTTTTCAACAAAAATTATGTTCATTTATTAGTGTAATTGTGTTACAACTATCCTAGACCTGCAATGTTCAGGCCATTTTAAAGTATTGGTGATACAGATTAACTTCAAATCAAACTTGTATAAACTGTCCTTGTATACCACGCATAAGAGCTTGTAGTATGCTAAAAGCCCAGCAAGTGCTATGGTCAGATGAAAGTAAAAGCATTGTAGCATTCTGGCAACAAAACACTCAAGGTGGGTTTTGCGTAAACAGAAGGGTTTTTGCTGTTTGTTCAATACGTTCTTACTTTCCTTATAGTTATAGATCTAATTACTGTGTGCCTAATATTTAAGAAACTCCTGCCATATTCTGACTTTTCTTTCAATGTTATGTTAAAACAAGCAAATTGTAAAGTGGGCAAAAACATATTGCTTTCTTGAATGGCTTATCAAGCTAATTTAATCAATGATATCCTACCAGAAAAATGCCCACAGTCGTCTCCTTAGACTTACAGACATTAAGAGAGAGATTGCTGTCCTGGCACCCTGTTACCAATTAATTTCCTCTCTGTATTCGGTCTCGTCGTTGTTGGAGATGAGACCCAGGATGGAAGTGTCAACCGCAAACGTAAGTATGACGTTAAAGCTGTGTGTGGCCAAACAGCCATGTGTAAACAGGGTTTTACAGGAAGAGACTGAGTACGCAGCCCTGAGGGGCTCCAATGCTCAGGGTCAGAGCAGAGGAGGTGAGGTTGCCAATTCTCACCACCTGGGGTCTGCTTCTCAGGAAATCTAGGATGGTCCAGTGCCTGATGTTGCTTATTGGGTGTGACATTTTGGGGAATAACACAAATGAAACCCAAAAGTGAATAATGCCTTTTCCCAGGGAGTAGTTAGTAAAGTCATTTGTTGCATTTAAAGTAGTGACCCTAACTCCAGTGACATGCCTCTTTGTTAATGTGCTCCCAGGCAGCAAGCTTTGATGAAAGTGTGTAACCCGGTGAGTTTCAAATCCTTTAATGTTTACTGTGTACGCATCACTTTCACTCTGACCATCCAGCCCAGCACACAAAACCAAGCATCCGGAATAAAGAACATCAAACATAATCTTATTAAGCAGTACTATGGATTTTCATAAAGGGTGAATTAGAAAAAAAACACTAAAAGAGAAAGAGAGCAATACAAGCAGAGAAGATTGAAAAAGATAGAGAGAGAATGGAGAGAGAGAACGACTGAGAAAAAGAGAAACGCCTGCTGCGAGAGAGAGCGCAGAGTCGGGTTTGTAAAGACTCTCTTCATTATTCCTCAAATAGAAACATGCCCAGTCTCAACTAATCTCTTTCACAACAGAGCCTAGAGAATGAAGCTCTGCTTTCGCTGCCTCTCAAAGCTATGGGCTAACAATGGACAGACAGGGAGGAAATCGAATTTGCAGCCCCAACATGCCCCTCTTATACTGTAGGTACACCTATAAGCACACACACGTAACACACGTGCCACTCATTTATTTTCCACATTCCCCTATTTCCTATCCCTTAAAATAATAATAATCATTTCATAAGATCATAATTTAAAAAAATATATTTTTGTATAGGTAAGAAGGTGTGACAGCATCTCACAAAATAATTGCCATTTCATCCATACATGTTTGTCTGATCAGAAAACGAGTTAGTCCTCTTATCAGGTTCACTCCCCACACTAGGTTTCCCCAAAATGCAAGTTGCACGCATGCATTTAACAAATACCTGTTGACTACAAACGTCCATCCATGGCAACTGCCTTGCTGCTGGCTAACAGAGAGACAATGGTTCCAGCCAGGGGCTAACTGGCTGGGATAAAACTCTAAGTAGCAGAAAGCTAGGGATAGAGTCCAAACACTTTGCTGGTGTGAGAAGCCTGCAACATCAACTGGTGTAACGGGATTGGGCACGGGGGTATGTAACCACAAAGAACGCAGGAACTAATGACATTTCAGGTGGAGAAGCAGCTAAGAAAACATTGCATCAAATATGTAACTCTACGCCAAAGCAGGAGGGTCTATCACATCAGTACTTCCACCCTATTTCACTTCATTGGTGAGGTAGGCAGGATGCTGAGTGCAGACGAAGGAGAAGCACAATCAATTAGAGTCAAAAGTACACTATGTTCTTTCCTTTACAACCAAATTAGATTATTTAATAAATCGTTATAAACACAGAGGAAGAGATGAAGTAAAAACGTAAAACAGCTCTCAATATGGGTCAGTGTTTCTTTCTGTTGTGTTATGTGTTTTTCTACTTCTACTTCCATCTAACGGCACCATTCACATATAAAATAGCTTTCCATGCAAAAAAAAAAAATAATAACTAGTTTGAATTCGAAATATTTGTGTGTAAATGCAATCATTACATGTCTTTGCTTCAATCAAAAAACATCTAACAGGAAATGCAAGACTCTTTGATTAACCATTATTTGACAAACAACAGGCATAGAGTGTCTTGGCGTTAGGTTCTATTGCTTTGGAGTAACTCACTGCCATCACAAGATGGTGCATGCAACAGTACTAGTAACATTAACTCTTTAATACTATAATACTAATATTGATACTGGTTCGCTGTACCAATCCCACAAAACACATGACCACTGCCAGACACTACCATGCGCATGGAGGTGTGTGCCATGACATTATGCCAATTGATGCATGAGATGCAACCATGTTAGAGACCCAGCCAGCCTGCCGGCCCTTATTCCTATATGCTTCACCCTCTGCGTCGCTGAGGCAATAGTGGGAAGCTTAGCAGCATACAATCCCATAAGTCCCGGGAGCTAAGATACACCCAGACCACCAACGAAATGTCAAAGTGTCAGACCTGCAGCCACTGAGGAGCACATCCATCGGAAAAAATCATACGCACTCAATCAAGGATAACACGCTGTACCCGCCACAAGCCGATACCAAACCTGCTGATCCATGGGTGTGGAAGCCTTGTGTCTCCCCAATTTACAAGCCATAAGCGATTGTGAATGTCACTGTTTTGGTGCAAATGAAAGTGACATCAAGTGCACTGAAGAGGCAACAGCAAGACAACCCACTAGGGAAAGATTTTGCAGGGTGTGGACACAGAAAATAGCTCTCTCCTTATCTTTCCTGATTGATTCTTCTCTAGTTGTGATAGTGTCCTTGTCACTACTGGTAGCATGAGGCGGTTGTACAGGCAGTCCAGCTCCTCCGGGATAGCACATGCATACGTGCCGTCACAAAAAGGTTTGCTGTGTCTCCAAGTACAGTCTCAAGCACATGGAGGAGATACCAGGAGGCCGGGCCGTTGCATGAGGAGAGCTGGACAGGGCCGTAGAAAGGCATCAACCCAGCAGCAGGAGCGGTATCTGCTCCTTAATAAATCCCTTGTGATTTCCCTTGTCCGACAGTTTGGACTGTGTAAAGCATATGTCTGAATTGACCTGATTTCCCACCTAAGGCTTTGCCTCTTAAAGGAAGCCAGAAGAGACCGATATGAAGCAGGAAAGCAACAAAGTGTATGTGTCCATGTGGCATTGTACAATAAAAGACTCCATCTGGGTTTTTCAGTTTGTGTCATGCTGCTGTCTGTGTCTCTCTCAGTTTGTGTGACTTCAGTAGCTCACTGCACGCAGTTGCACTCAGCAACGCAATTGTCTCTGCTTATAGCCTGCCTGCATTGCTGTCCGAAAATGGTGGTATAGGCATGGTGGACAGGATGTCTCCAGATGTATCGTGTATCCTTCATGATCAAGGTGGAGGCATACTCAATTTCATTGGCTTAAAAGGTGGGTTCATTATTGTTCCATTCACTCTGTTCTCACAGTGATATCCATTTCGGAATGCGCAATCAAAATACCCTCTTCCTTGCTACCAAGCCCTCATGACATGTTTCAAACGAATCAAAGAGGGAGCATGTTTTTCACTGTAGGCTGTTGGTGCAGTGACACAGGGATACAAATCCCAGTTTGTTGTGAGTTCACCCATTACATAAGTGTCAGCCGTGTCAGGGTGGCTGCAAAGGTCCTGAGAAAACCGATTATCTATCTCATCGAGACAAGAGTAGTAAATGTTGTGTCCATGTCAGAAGCTCATAAAAGTCTGCACAGTCACCATTTCTTGCTTTATAGGGACCTCTCAGTTTGGGATTTGCAAATTGGGTATCAAGATAGTTGACAGGTTTTACTATCCACCTCCCTTTATACTGAACTTATTTAATCTTATAGTTAGCATGTCTCTTCTGTCAAGACTAATATTGTCTGATTAACACCGGAATGTGTTAAGGCCAAGATGGGACCCAGCACCACCCAGCACAACCATGAGCACCTGTTGGGGCAATTGTCTGTCTCCTATTTCTCTAAAAAACAGGTTCCCCTCAGTTCATGGTGAACCTATGGATTGACAGGACGAAGCTCGCTGCTATAAGAAAGTGAACAGTTCGCTGTCCAAAGTGTTTGTTCGGTACAAAACCCTCAGCTGTTTATACATTTACATTATACATGTAAATTATGACTTTTACTCTAAGTTTTGGAACAAGTGAGTAAACATATTGACAATACTTGTCTAGAACACATCTATCCGTCTATTTTGCCAAAGTTCACAAGGCACCTTCATATTAATATCTTTTCCTCCACCAACTACTATCAAAAACACCGTCTCTGTGTCTCCCTCGCTGTCTTATTGCCAGTGTACTCTTGTTCAGTGACCTGAAAAACACAGCATTTCTGGTGGACTCCCAGAAATGTAACCTTAAGCAACTGGAACATGGTGTGTTAATCCAATAAGGCCACAGAAAATGTTCTGTGTATTAGTCTTAAAACTACATAACATTTTCACATTTTCTTTTGTACTATTGTGTAGATACATTTACTAGCTACCTACCAAACAGAGGTATATAGTGGATGTATATTAAATTGTGATACAAATTGAGTTTTTGCCACTGGTCAATACAATCCAGAATTTCAATGGGGTAAAAAATCAGCAAACTTTTTTTATATAATTCTAAACATAAAACTGAATATTTGGACACACCTGAATGAGCTTTGATGCAACCAATTGTCTTTAGAAGTAACATAGTGTAGTTGAATGCAATCAACGTGTTTCACATGCATTCATGTAAAATAATCCTTTCACTTGGTAGTTGGTTTGTAGAATTCCTGACAAAAATGACAACATGAGGACTTACCATATCATATCCAGAATAGGGTCTATTCTTCAAAAAGCACCAATAAGGGTTAGGATATAAGAACCTTTCAAAGGTATTGAATATCCCCTGGAGCATAGTCCATTATTAAAAAATGGAAAGAATATGTCACAACTTTTAATCTGTTTAAAACAGGCTGTCCTCAAAAGAGGCCTATGGCAACTCTAAAGGAGTTACGGTCTTCCACGCCTGAGCTGGGAGAATATGCATTCTGCAACAATAGCACGGGTCTCACAACAAATCTCAACTAGAGCTTGCCAGAAGTAAAATGGGAAACTCTGAGACCAATTGGAAGAAGATTGTATATTCTGATGAAACCAAAATAGAGCCTTTTGGCCTCAATGCTAAGCGCTATGTTTGGTGAACCGCACATAATAACATCAAAGCCCGGACCTCATCCAATTTAATATATGTGGAAAGAGTTGAAAATTGCTGTTCACAAAAGGTCCCCATTGAACTTGATGGAGATTATTTTGCAAAGAAATTGCAAATTGAATTTGCTGCAGAAGTTGCCTTTGCCAAATTTTGACTAAAGGGGTGAATACGTATACAATCAATTATTTTAGGTTTTGTATACGTAATAAATTAATATCCCATAGTTTGTTACCCTGAATTACCTAGAATTTAACACAGGGAGTCTCTGGGAGTCCCCAGAAGAGGTTTGAGAAATGATTTAGAACAATTTGTAGATTTCTAAATGGACTGTAAATTGACTTTTTTGATCAGTGGCCAAAATATCAGATGAAATCAATCTTGATTTCAGGCTTTAAAACAGTAAATTCTGAGAATGTCCAAGGAGGACAATATTTTAGAGAACTATTGTAAATGCATCCAGCCAACTAGCAGGTCTACAGACCACGGGACAAAATAATACAAATTGAGTTTTTGCCACTGGTCAATACAATCCAGAATTTCAATGGGGTAAAAAATCTGCAAACTTTTTTTATATAATTCTAAAAATAAAACTGAATATTTGGACACACCTGAATGAGCTTTGATGCAACCAATTGTCTTTAGAAGTCACATAGTGTAGTTGAATGCAATCAACGTGTTTCACATGGATTCATGTAAAATAATCCTTTCACTTGGTAGTTGGTTTGTAGAATTCTACAGACCACGGGACAAAATAATTGTGTATTGGCAATCCTTCCAGCTATTTAGATATCACAAAACATCTCAGTGGAATCCTGGAGAGAATAAACAATAGATGGATCATTGTCTTTCATCTGTGGAATACGCAGAGTTTACAGTTTACATGAGCAGGTTGTAATAATAGAACAAGCCTGGTTACACGTTCCCACAGAGAGAAAAGCATAAGCAGGTTTTTGATACTATTTTCAGAATTCTAGAAAGACTGGGGAATATAGAGAGGGGGAAAACACATTATGACATTGTTATCTTATTGAGAATATGTTTTTTCCTTAATGAAACTAGGGTCCAGTTGATCTCTATCATAAGCTACCAATGGTAAGAATATTTAAGAATGACAATAGTCACTGTAGTTACTGTACAGTATTCATTACAATATTGTTTGTGTAAAATAATTTTTTGACATTGTTTAGGGAGTGATTTGATAGCTTGGTGTACTTCATTTGTATTCACTGTTTAAGCAGCATCATTGAGAAAGTACCAAGTACCATTGAATTTGTTAAGAACACAATGGAAAATGGTAACGTAAAGCTTTTTCACTCTGGATATCATGCTCTTGAGTGACAATCTTTCTACATTGGTTCTCTTTCCTAAAACAATTTTAGGGGGAAATAATACAGGTCATGCGGTGTTCATCCATTTACTTTCCTTTTATGGTACATACCAAAATGATACGGTAAACAAATAACACAGACATATAAAAGAGTGTTAATCATGCTAGACAGTTAGCAATGTTTATTATTGGACCATTGTGCAGGCTTAGGTGCTCGGGAGTCACAGTATCAATTGATAAATTCGGACAATGCTAATAATCCTAATAATAATCCTTGTTGTTACTCTACTCACCTTCAAGAACAACTCAAGGTACGTTTAATTACACCCAAATATGAATCTAGGTCGAACTATCCCTTTAAAGCCATGATGCATTTTACAAATAACATTAGTTTTTTTGGGCCATGTCTGTATCAGTTTTCGACTGCGTGTTTATTGTTTTTACTAATGTACTCCTGCTTAGACAAATACTTGATACCAGTTGAAGACCAACAAGTATACATGTATTACATTACATGAATAAAAAGCAAAAAGAAGAGAGAGAATGAGAGAGCGATACAAAGAAAGATGCCAGGTTAACCGAAGACGCCGTACATTCCCTTGCCATGTCAGCCATTCACTCTGCCAGTTGCTAGTGTTTTGGCTTCCTCTGTGTTCTCAGATGCAAGGGTTGTCTGGGGAATCTGAAACTTGTGCGCTTAATTTGACATCAAAAGCGTGTATCAAAAGAATAGAGTAGATAGCTTTGTTTCTGATCTGCTCAAGAGGAGCTGGTTGCATTTTAAACAATAGCACATATCTGATGACAGATTACGTTAATACAGTAAGTGCAAACAAGCAATTCTGTCTCCACAGTTATGGCTGCATTTCCATATTAATAGAAGTTGGATAGGATAAGGCTCAGTTTGTGTGTGTATATATGTGTGTGTGTGTACTGTTTGCCAACGTAAGAGACCCTGAAAAATGACAAGCCCACATACAGAGAGAACAGATCAAGGATTGAGGAAATAGCTGAACACCTGAGAGCAGCCAGTCTGCCATCAACCACTGGGCAAGCTAGCCCCCTTCATTGACCCTGTTTACAGACAACAAATATAGAGTGTTTTATATTATGATCGTTATATTTGGATGAACAAGAATTGACACCATTTTCTTATAGTCTAAAGGGATGAAGATGGTACTTGTCACACACCAACCTCCGAGGTAACATGACATACTTTTCCGACTGATACTCCCCGTGGCTACTGAGGTCTATCCACGACAACTCGCTCAGTGTGTATTGCAGTGGAATAAGCAGTAGCATGTAGGAAGTCTGGTTGTGTACATCTTTCAAGCTCTATAAACACCCCCAAAAATGTTTTGCAAGCAACTAAAACATTTGTCATTGGCACCGAAGCAGCAACAACACTTTTTTAACGGAGAGCCCCACGTTTTTTAACAGCTTGTGGTTGCATAGAATATTTGCAGCAAATTCACCATTGCAAAGCCCTCTCAAACCATGAGATTCTGGTTGGTAAATGAAATTGAAATGATAAAAATGTGATACCCGCATCCCTTTAATCACTTGTACAGATATGATAGGGTGTCAGCAAGGGATAAGCAATGGACCACTAATGGACCATGAGTGGAGCCGGCTAGGACACGAGAGCATCCAACAACCATGTGAAGGAGACAGAGGAACAGCGGAGAGAAAAGGGGTAATATCAAGTGTAAAGAGAGAGAGGAGGGAAACAAAATAATACAGGAGAGAGGGCAGAAACAGCCTCAAGGAGAGTGTGTTAGCAATCCAATCACATCCAGCTGCAGATTAATGTGAAGCAGGAAGCAGGTCCTATTGGTAAAAACATGGTGTGAATTTGAAATTAATGCAACTGTAAGATGTTGGCAAGTCTATTACAATTTATTTACAAAATAAAAATGAAACCAATCAAATTATGTTGAAAATATTTCTTCAATCATCCTAAAAGGAAGAACATACATCTCATAGGGAGGGTTAGATTCAATTGCATTCTGTCCAGACACAAAACAAAAAAAACGGACTCAAAGGAACTAGCCGTCCTGAGTAGGGCAGAGTTTGGAAGATAGACAAGGACGGGGATTTTTGTCTCACAGTACTTATTATTCTTTGTCCAAATGGTGCTGCATTATACTTGCCAGAATAAAATGTGTGATCACACCAAACAAAAAGGTCTCCACCCCGATATTTAATTCTCCATGTGCAGCTGCAGTACGCAACAACTCTCCGCACCTTCCCTCTCCCGAAATAGCCTGGTAGCCACACCATTGTCGCTTGCATCCTTTTCAACATTGAACTGATGCTGGATGTCTGGGTAGTCCTCCCAAGAAATGCAGATAGTACCTCAACAGTACCGCGCAGGGCTGCACAGCGCTGACCTTGTCAGACTTGGTTGCTACCCCTTGGGGAACCACCACATGGCAGAGGAACTTTGTCTCTCGCTGCAGCAGATGGCACTTTTTGGGGATGAGGCAGAGCTCAGCATGGCTGTGAAGACCCAGAGATTGAAAGCACTGTCGAAGCCTGGAGTGTGGTGTCAAAGGTTGTACAGGTACACAGCACACTTGCTGAGGACAATCTGGAAAGACACCTGCTCGAATAAAACATGCAAAGGCACCAGGCACGTTGAATGGTGCAGAAGGATTCACCCACAACTCCCATTGTCCATGCCCGATGGTAGAGGCAGTCCATTAACGCTGAAAGAGCCAGACTTGGATCAGCGATTCGACATCCTAATTGGCAATGATGATCTTGACGGTAATTAAACTGACGTCATGTTGGTGGATCCCAAGGCTCTTCTCAACAAAGTAGGAGAAGTTGTGACCTTGAGGCTAGATATCTGGGTGTTCTTTGGACCCTCCATACTACATTGAGCACTACATATGGACTACAAGTCCATACAGAATCTCATTTGACCTTTTTCAACATTTCCCAACCCCATCCATCCCTCATTCACCTGTGGTGAAGACCCTACTACACGTGTTTGTTACGTCTTGTCTGGGCTAATGCAATGGACCCCTATTTTGACTGTCAGGCAAAGCCCAAGATAGGCTTCATCCTGAACTCACCTACCAGTGTCCTTGCATGCAACGAACCCTGAAAATCTTGAGAAGAATCAGGTCAGAGAAGGAGGGAGCAATTGTCAGTGGCCACCACCTGCAAAATAATTCCCTTTTTTGGGGTTGTCTTGCTGTTGCCTCTTCAGTGCACCCTGTTGTTTCTTTCAATTGCACAAAAACAGGTGACATTGATTCACAATCGCTTATGCTTCCTAACTGGACAGGTTGATTTCCCGAAAGTTTAATTGACTTGGTGTAATACAGGGATGATTACCTGTTTGCTTATTTTTAATGAGCAGTGTAGTTGATCAAATATAGGTCTGGAAGTTTTAAAGACTGTAAGCCCTATTGTGTACTTTTTAGGTAGACATGGACTTGTAAGTGGACGCTTAAGCCTTAAGACTTTGGTGTGTGTTTGTGTGTGTGACTATTTTGATGATATTTTGTTGATTGCGCTCTCTCTTTGGTGATAGAAAACACTGAGACTGCAAACGTCTTGCCTAGTTGGAAGCAGAGCCCGTGGATGCACTGCCAAAGCCATCCATCAACATTTGCCACATTCCCTACATTCAGAAACATGATTTACAGCACACACAGAAGGCCCAGCACCATCGGAGCACAACACAGGTGTGGGGGAAAAGGAGTCAAGAGCTGGGATACAGAGGTGGGGCAAAAAAAAGTTCATCTTTGAAAAATACGAATGACATGATGTAGAAAGTAAACAGAAAGGGAGATAGGATAATTGGAACAGAATGACTGAAAATGGGTGAAAAATGAGGGGGTAGAAATCCACATGATCTAAATTTAGTAGAGGTTAGAGTCAAATGAGAGCGGGGGTTTGAAATCTAACTGAGCACAGATGTGTGTCATGACAGTATTGTTCGGCAGCTGTCCTCTAGGAATGATTAGCCCTGAAGATCTTAATATAGACAAGGACAAAATGATAGAAGACAGAGAGAAACAGAAAGGAAAGAGAAAGAACAGAAAAAGAGAGGGAGGTACTGGTGTTCATCTCCAGAGGGTCTCTTTTACCTCTCTTCGTCAGACTGTGAATGCAGGCATTTAGCAATCTGTCTCCTAATTAATCATGCGCTCTAATCAGTCAGAACCTGGTTATGTGTATGCGTGTGTGTGTAGTACTATTAGTAGCAACAGTACTGCCGGGTTTGAAAAGAACCTTTAAAAGCAATTTGACCTGGTTCTCCTACTTCCTAGAATACAGATGAGTGCAGTGATCAGTCAGCCCTGATCAATTTCCCTGTCAAATACATCCCATAAACTGTAGGGAATTTCCATGTCTGCGGCCTTCCTTGGATGTGGTAGCTGTTTCTCAGCCACCGATAATGGAGTAGTGGGGACCGGTCTCATGAATAGGCACAGCAGTGGGGACCGGTCTCAAGAATAGACCCAGCAGTGGGGACCTGTCTCATGAAAAGGCCCAGCAGTGGGGACCGGTCTCAGGAAAAGGCACAGCAGTGGGGACCGGTCTCATGAAAAGGCACAGCAGTGGGGACCGGTCTCAGGAAAAGGCACAGCAGTGGGGACCGGTCTCATGAAAAGGCACAGCAGTGGGGACCGGTCTCAGGAAAAGGCACAGCAGTGGGGACCGGTCTCAAGAAAAGGCACAGCAGTGGGGACCGGTCTCAAGAAAAGGCACAGCAGTGGGGACCGGTCTCAGGAAAAGGCACAGCAGTGAATCATAGTAAGGAGTGAAATTGGGAAAACTGCAAGAAACCAGGGAGGAACAAAAATGGGAAAACCTAAGCTAGTCTTCTATATCTTCCTGCATCACCAGTGAGGTCAGTTTTAGCATGCCTTGCTTTGTGTTCCTGCATCACTATAGTGAAATAAGACTGCAGTATAAGTGATGTTGCCATCTTCTTGATGGGCGCATATTCTTTTCTCCAATTGGGACTAGAAATTGATGGAACAGTTTAACAAAAAATCCTGCCAATTCAGTAGATTAACCTATATACACTCTCTCTCTTCACTTCCTGCTGGAGCTGCATTTTCAGCTTTTTCTACTGGGAGCCCTTGTTTTTAATATGCAGCTTGCTAATAGAAAAAGTAGTAAGCAACTAACGATTTAATTAGCTAAACAGTACTTGGTTTAAAGTTAACTAACACGTAGGTCAGTTGAGGTGTAGGTAGCCTACCTAGCTAATAAAATATGAGTATTTTGAAGATTAAAAAATGTGTTATCTTATCTTCACTGCCTCACTGCCTCAATTGTTTTGGTCCTGATAAAGTAATCTTCACAATGTATTCTGAGCTATTAAAGGGGAGTCAGCAGCTATGTGAACAAATTGAGACAAGGCGTAAAGAGATCTCGCTAACTACATGAGTTGGAGCAGAACTAGCATAGCTAACAATGGCATGCAAATTCCCTTGATTCCTGGCAAGATAGGATGGGAAAACATCATGGTGAAGATTCTGCAAAATCACTCAGAATCACACAGAAATATTACTGTGATAGGATACAGATTTACCACAATCATGCCTGCAACCACCTTGGAAAATTGTGGCAAGGTGGCTGTACCTGTTCAGCAGTAGAAGTGCACAACTACACAGAACTATAAATATACAATCTCCAGCTATGTGGCTAACAATAGCACTGATGTGACTGACTTTTCCCAACCCAGAGGTGTTTGTGCATCAGGACGACAGCCTTCTTTAGCTCTCTCCTATTACCTGTGGGACGGCTGTGTAGAAATCAGCCCAGACATGGTTGCTCCCTGGAATGGCTGTCTGATTGAAGGCACACAGCGCAGAAGATTTAACGCAAGTGGGGAAGTGTGGAGGATAAACAGTTCTCTAAACCAATTACTGAGCATAGAGCAAAGCACATTGAGATTAGTCAGACAGAAGACTACTGAGTCAGGAGAGGGTAAATAAAGATGGGAGAGAAAGAGACTCACTTTGTGTTTGTCTGTGACAGAGAGGGGATATTATGTTGGTGTGGAGCATATAGTCTACTGTGTGTGCTAGTGGGTGTATATGTGGGGTGTGCATGTGTCAGTTGTATTTGTGTGTGAGAGTGAGTGAGAGAGAGAAATACATTGTGTAGGTATGTTTGGATACACACACAATCGCAAGACCCAATTCCATATTGAACCCATTTTGGAGATCGGAACAAATTAATAACACCAACTATAACATGCCTTCTGACTGGCTAGCTGGCCACAGAAACAAATAGGTCTTCAACATATTCCAGGCTGAGAAAGTGTACATCAGGTCCACTTGATACTGGATTTGATTGCACCATCTCTAATATGACCAACTTGTCCAGTCAAAATGCTGTTTCTAAAGTTTGGCTGTTTTTTATTTTTATTTGCCCATGTGTCCAACTAGATGGCGTGGTGCGTTATTTCATTCACATGGTTTATGGGTAGATTTGGTCCTGGGTGCGCAATAAAATAAAATAAGACAGACTAACAAAGCTGTGACCATCAGCATGTCTTTTTGTTTCTTTCTCCAAAAATGAATTCCATCCTCAAATGCTCTGCGCGAATAGAACTGATTCTGTACAGAATGTGCCAGAATGTCCTGTGCTATAAGGAGGTGCATTGCAAGCAGAGTTGGTATTTGGTCTATCCGCAATTGTAATGAGCTATTTTATAGGGAACACAGTTATTAGAACATAGCAAATTACATAGGTCCTTAACTCCACTTGAAAGGGGTATTGACACAAAGTATGTGCTTTTTACATGCTAGCAAACAATACACAAACATAGTAGTTAATGAATAATTTATCCCATGGTGTGTTTGTGTGTCAGTCCTTAAATGTGTTTTTGTGATTTTCAGACACTACAGAAAGCAGATGTTTTGGCTACTTAGTTTAAAAAAGACAATGAATAATTACTGAATGTGGACGGCTTGGATAATGAGGTAAAGAATTCTGATGACGTTGAATGGCAGCCAAAGGATGGTTAAAACACTGTTGAAAACAAATGGAGAGACGGGGGGGGGGGGGGGGGGGGGGG
>JACXGK010001501.1:12568-47598 GCA_016801125.1 Novumbra hubbsi | reverse complement strand
ATAATAGTCTCAAACGTTATCTGAACATGAACTAGTTCGCATTTTAACATTCTGCTTTGCTTTTGTGCATTACCAAGCATAACATATTTGCTATTGATTCTACTTTATTCAGTCAATATGGATTCATGCGGCAATGAGAATGAGAATCTCCTCATCTTGCTCTGGAACACCCATGACTTGTGCCCTACTGCAAGATCTGATGTTGATTGAAGCGTGTATTGCGGTCTAACCGTAGCAGCCAAAAACAAAAGTGCAGTTGCCTAATTTAACAGTTTCATATTTATTTCACTTTGATTTGGCCCGCAACGCCATATAATATAATACAGTTTGGTATAATGCAACGTTACTTTCGGCCCATGGCCCTCAGTCAAGTTTGATTATTGGCCCTTCATAGGAAAAGGTTTGGGCACCCCTGGTTTATAGCCACGTTGCTTCATTATGCACAACTGCACACCTGGACGTAATTATACAGCATTACATAATTCATTAATTTCATTAATGAATTACAATGAATATCATCTGACAACCAATACGCATACGTGTTTTAAAACTGTGTTTTAAAGTGATTTATTTGGTCCTACAGTCGTAAGATAACTGCCACTATGTCAAGTTAAATTCCTGCTTTCCATTCTATGAAAATTAAATTTTGACTTGTGGTGTTTATTGGAAAGCGACAATATGCGGTGTGATGACTTTGGAAGGTAAGAGAGATTCAGAAGGGAGAATGGGGGAAGAACCATATCAGGCCACGGGGGGCGGGGGTGTATACATTAATATCTGTGTTCTTTAAACAACAACAAAAAAGAAGATTGCAGCGAAAGGATTGTGTGAATGGTAGACAAATGATCTAGATTCAAGCTGACCTTTAAACACAAGGTACAACAGTTTTAACTCAAACAATGTTACGCTAGGAGACCCACTGCTGAGAGTCTGACTGAAGATTTGTCAAAACAGACCTGAATGTACCATAATCTTTCAGAGAAAATCTCCTATTGATAGATTACATTAAATTAGACATTTCTGTTAAGGCGCCATATCTATGTTCATTTTTTTTTTATTGTACTTAAAGGTGAAAAAAAATCAACTGCTTGTTTAAATGTGACCTAACCTGATCCCAATCAATCCCAACCTAAATCAAAATAAAGTTCAGGTGTGCAGCAGGTTTTGGGGTAAGTGGATGATAAGTGATAATGAGTGAAAGGGGAAAATGTGTTCGCTAATCGTTAGGTATGCCTGAGGTGTTTCCCCAACTCTTCTCCTAAAACAGAGGTGTCAAACCAGTTCCATGGAGAGCCAAGTGTCGGCTTAGGTCTGAACTGGGAACCGATTTATAGGAAAAATCTGCATACACACGGCCCTGTGTGGAACCGGTTTGACATCCCTGCCCCACAAGGTCTTGCCTAGTACAGTTTATGTCCTAGTTGATCAAGTTGATTACATCTCTACAATAGAAAAAAGCAGTGGAACTGGCTTCCACCTTCCAATATATTTTATTTGAGGGAGCTAGGGTAACAGTACAGTACTGCACGTATACTTGCTGATGATTGGTGGGTATTAAGGCTGTATCAGAATTTTTCTTTTCACATTTTTCTTTTCACAATTGCATCTTCTTACCTCCTTCTCAACTGTATCGGAGAGGTCACCCGTCGATCTTCCTCTCCAATAAGTTTTGAGAAGCAAGTAGGTACGAACGTACTGAGAAATGGTTAAGCATTCACCTGCCAACAACTTCACCTCTGCAACATACTAACCCACTGTTACACTCACTGCCTACCTCCTATGCTACTCAACAGTCAGCAGAAAAAACATATGGACAGTAATTCCATTGTGTGGGTCGTTTAATACCGCTTAATAGACTGGAGGTAAAAGGAGCACGAGTGCAGCACATATACGCTCCTGTAGATGGCAGGTGACTTCTAGTAGCCATAATAATGACATCATTCCCCCAGGGAATTAGATAAATGTCTCTTCCTTTTTATTATGAATATGGTGTTAATATACCAGTGATTGGCACTCTAGCTTCGGCAGTCCAGTGTTTTTTCCCAACAGTGGGGTCGGGGGGGTTGCGGGATCACGCATGCATCACGACACAAAAGGCTTGATAAGTGAAATGCTAAAATGTCCTCCCTTGCTTGTCAACTTTCAGTCTCAAGCATACACTCTAAGCCTAACTTCAATCCTGTCATAAACAAACACAGAAAACCGGCCACTGTGTTTAACAACAGTGTTTATTCTAGCAACCAAACAAAAGCTACAAGTTGTAATAGCATGTAGAAATGCTGTATTAAACCTTTGAGCAGCAGTATATTTCCACAGATCTTAGTACCCACCTATCGATGTATATAGTGAATTGTCATATGCGAAACACGGTAGACAAAACATTTCAGAGAAAAAACAATTGATTTAAATTACATGTACATTTACATTTTGTGGGCTACAAAAAGAAGAGTAAATGTTCTATCGACATCCCTGCTGCCAAATGTTTATAATGTTTCACTACTAGGAAAAGGACGATATGTCACAATTAACCGGCCAAAATTATCCTTATATACGATTTTATCCTGATTACTGTGGGGCTTAGCAGGATATTCAGAGAGGAAGATTCAGAAAGGCTGTCAGGCAAAATATCAATTCTGCATTAAATAACTTTTGTTCTCATGCATTTAAAAATTATTATAATAAAATTACAAAGAAGGTATGTATTGCATTTATACAAGAACATGCAAATCTCTAAATGTATATGTTTGCCTGCTAGCAGAGCCTTCAGCATCATTGACAATACATAGCAGAGGTTGTTAAGAGGCAAAGTAGCCTACAGAGTGAGAGGTACACCTCACTTGTAAAATAAAACTAGCCAGGGACACTTCAATGACTGGCAGAGCTTTTTCAAGTCACTCAAGTGAGGATTATCCTGAGATACGATTATTACAATTATGGAATTTCTCTACAATGTCATAAATGAGTGAATTCCATCGCGATTAGTACTGATACGTTCATCGCCCATCGCTATTCACTGCAGACTTTTAATTTAACCCTCTGGATCCCATAGCGGTCGTTTGACGGCTTTCCTTTAGATTCCTGTAGCGCTTGCGCCCGCGGACGGTGTAGAATACAACGGCCGTGTTACAATAATACTTTGGTAAATATCACAAAATATACCTGAGGAAAACCTGTAACTGTATTCCAGTGGATGACACCAGAAAAAGGGTATGCGGTCATTTACTTTTTAGTTTTATAATTTTCTTACTTAATCCGCTAGTACCAAAGTTGCCTTGCCTTTTAACGTTAGAAGACGCTGTTTCTGTGTTGCTTGGTGTTGCAAAGTTAGAAATGTCCTTGCTCTTTGAAAGCGATAAAGATGTCGAGGTGATTAACAAAATAAACTGTTTGGTGTTGTACATATGCTGTGAAATGTTGGTAATATCATATATCATTTAGATGGCAATGGCATACCAAGATATCGCGATAGGCGAGCTCATCAACTCACCTGTGGAGCTCGAATGGTTGTTTCCTCTGTCTGGGTATTCAGCGGTGTAGTTGGCTAATTAGCTGGATGTTTTTGGCCTTTCTCTTGATTTCATTCATAAATGGAAATTGATAGATAACTAGACAACTAATTGTTCGGTTCGGTTCATTTATAAGAATACTGAAATGTTGATTCTGCTCTTTTACTGTTTTGTAAGAATAGCTGCATCAAAAACAAGGAGGTTACACACTGTTAGTCATGGACGCCAACCAAATAACTTTTTCAGCAGACGATGGTTGGGAAATCCCAGCATAAATCTTTATACTAGTATATAGAATAATGTGGATTTTGTGTATAGAACACACTTCTAACAAAAACAGAATTAACTATTTCATCCACGTTGCGGTTTTGCAAACAAGCATACGTAACAATTCTTGGAGAAAGAAAGCAATGCTAAATCCCAAAAAGATTGAAGAAATAATATTAAACTGAGTGATCTTGAGTGGACAGAAGGAACAACATTTGTAGAGGAAGATGGTACCACAAGTATTGACCAAGTTGTCAATCATGGCCTTTTCACAAGGGAGGCAGGGCAGCGAGGTCTCGCCAAATGTCAGTAGATCAGCTATCACATCAATAGTATGAATATTGAAGAATAACATTGTATTTCAGTGTATTTCATTATCACTGTACTGTATAAAGTACAATATATGTGTAATATAAATGTTTTTCAGTCGTTTGTTGGCTTGGTGTATTTTATTTTCATTCTCTATATAGAATGATGAGTCAAAACAATATGACACCAACAAAACATCATCTCCTAACAAGGGCATTTCAAAGTCTGAGTTGATTAGGTGGCAAGTAAAACAATTGTTGTTGTAGTCAACATGTTGGATGCAGGAATAAAGACCTGAGCATTTAAGACAAGGGCCAAATTGTTACGGCCAGATCATTGGGCCAGAGCATCTCTGAAACGGAAAGGTTTGTGGGGTGCTCCTGGTCAGCCGTGGTGAGCACCTCAGAGGACGGAAAAAGCACAAACCAAACACATGTTGATGGGCACAAGAGGGCAATGAAGGCTATCCTGCCGGGTCCTAACCGACTGTGGCACAAGTAACAGAAAATGTTAATGATGGTTATGGGAGGAATGTGTCACAACACACAACTGAACCCTGCTGCGTATGGGGCTGCGTAGCAGTAAACTCGGCAGAGTGCCTTTGATGACCCCTGTCCGTCATCGAAAACGCCCAAAGTGGGCACGCGAGCGGCTGAACTGGATCTGGGAGAAGTGAATGGTCGGCTGGTCCGATAAGTCACCTTTTCTTTTAGATTAAGTGTGACGGACGTGTACGTGTGCACAGGCAACTTGGAGCGGTGATGGCACCAGGATGCACTGTGGTAAGGCGACAATGTTTCCGCTGGGAAACCCTGGTTCGGGGCAGTCATGTGCGTGGGTCACATGCCACCTACCTAGACAGTGTTGAGCACCAGTTACACCCCTCCGTAGTAATGGGAATACCCCTGATGGCCTCTGTTAGCAGGAAAAAGCGCCTTACCAGACTGCACACATTGTTTGGGAATGTTTCCGGAGCATGAATATGAGTTCAAGGTGTTTCCCTGGCCTCCAAATTCCCCAGATTTCAATTAAATTGAGATATATTTGGGATTTGCTGGACCAACATGTCCAATCCACGACAGCTCCACCTCACAACTCACAGAATTTTGAAGGATTGCTTTCAGAAAATGAAAAAAGTATATAGATACTTTAAATATAAAGTCTCTCTATATATATATATATAGAGAGAGAGAGAGAGACAGAGAGAGGGTTATTATCGTTAGGGTGTATTTATATTGTGTAGTGATTCATAGCAAATACTAATGTTTCTATTTACATACTTTTTATGTATTTCCCAAATCCAATTTTGGCCAGGTTAAAGTCGGGTTGTACAAAGATTCTCCAGCAATCTATAAAAACTGTAACATGACTTACTATACAGCTCATTTACAAATTGATAGCTATCATTTCTAACCCGGTATAATGAATTAATCATCAATGTGCCCAAGTCACTGAACTGGATCAGACACTACCGCTAACACTCTACAGAGATACTCTCATTCTTCATTAAAGCCTCATTTGTCTTTGGATCGGCAACTTTTTTTTTCTTACCCTCACAGTTTCTTCATCATTTCAGTCGGTACAAGGAAAAACCATTTAGCATAAAGGTTCATCTCCAGAATCTGCGGAGTGAAATCAAACAGACAAGAAGAGGATCTTATCCCTATTAAGCAAACGTGACTGGAAGAGATCAGAGGAGTGTGTGGGGCAACTGTAGAACTGGGTAGTTCATGTTCCATAAAAGCCAAAATAGGAAGGAGAATCAAGGGAAGTAGCCTTATTAGAATAATGCTTGAACCAAATCATTGCAGAGAACTGTTTATTGGTGGAGGAAAGGCATGATGGGGGAGGCGGCCGTGTGTTGCAGAGGGTGCTATGATACACTGCAGTACCATTTCCAGAACACGTGCTCCGGACAATCGATCGACAAGTCATCCATCTGATCCTGTCCTTAGCTCCTCAGCATAGGATAGAACTTATCCTAAGCATATATTTAACAGACAGTCTCTGACTTTTGTTTCAACCCAACATGTTTCCCCATCATCCATTTTGAGTTCAATGTGTAGTGTATTTATGGCCATTGAAATACTTTTGGGGTCACTTAGAAATGTCCAACTTTTTTGTCTATTAAAAAAAGATGATTTCTCAGACACTGGCAATTTCTAGACTAGTTGGGTAAACTTAGGATTTCGTACAATGTTGTGTACTACGCCCTTCACAAACTAGCGCAAACTAGCTCTAACCAGATTAGAAAGAGGAGTGGTAGGCCCTGATGCACAACTGAACAAGCGGACAAATACATTAGTGTCTATTATACGATACAGACACCTCACAAGTCCTCAACTGGCAGCTTCAATAAATGGTAGCCACAAAACACCAGTTTCAACATCCCCCGTGAAGAGGCAACTCCAGAATGCTGGCTTTCTAGGCAGAGTTACCAAGTTAAAGTGATATTTCAGACTGGCCAATAAAAATAAAACTATTAGGATTGGTAAAACGCAGATGCTGGAATGAGGAAGGTTGGAAAAAAAGTTTGGTGTAGGAGGGATCATGTCTGGGGCTGCGTTTCAGGGTTTGGGCTAGGCCCCTTGGGTCAAGTGAAGGGTCATCTTAATGTTACAGGATACAAAGACATTTTAAACAATTGGGTGTTTGGGGAAGGCCCTTTCCTGTATCAGCATGCATAAAGACATGAATCAAGGAGGTTGTTTTATTGTAACACGATTGGCCGGCACAGAGCCGTGACCTCAACCCTACTGAACAGTTTTGGGATGAATTTGAATGACGATTGCAAAACAATCAGTGTCTGACCTCAAAAAAGTTAATTTGGCTGATTGGGCACAAATTCCCACAAAAGGACTACAAAATCTTGTGTATAACCTTTCCAGAAGAGTGGCTGCTGTTATGGGTGGCAAGTCCGTACTAATGCCCATGGTTTCGGAATAGGATGTCCAACAAGCTCATGTACATGTGATGGTCGGCTGTCCACATCATTTTGGACGTATAGAGTATGTCAAAATGAATATCCAAGGGGATTTAGAAGTAAAAATGTAGAGTCAAAGAGGTGGCCTAAAAAGACTACACAATTTGTAACTGCTTTTCAGGAAGACAAAGCATAAATCAAAGCGGAAGAGTGAATAGCGACATCCCTATCAGGAAGACAAAACATAAATCAAAGCAGAACAGGGAACAGTAGTGACCTCCCTAGTCCAACACACAACCACACCACCCGGAAAGAGAATCTGTCACACACACACACACACACACACAAATTAAGTCCCATAGCAAAGTTAAGCCTCCCAGCTCATGAATATGCCAATTAGATGCATCTGGGTCATTAAAATGACACAAGCGTGACATGGGAGGCCAATTAGTAGTCAACGTAGTACCTGCCCTGCTCTCCTGTTACTAAACATCATCACTGCAATCCACCATACAGCAACTCAATATGGATCAATCCACCCACATGTTCCCTTTAAGATGCATTCGGGTAGGTAAAAGAGAATTTCAAACATGCATTCATGTAAACTTTGTATTAAGTTTAAACCACATGAAAATGTGGGTGGTATGGCAGTAAAATGGCATGTATAGAAACGGAACATCTAACTCATGTTTTAATTTCCTCGGAAACACTGTGTGCTTGTATATAGCATATATAAACATACATGTCAGAATGAATTGTATTGTCACCAAAGGATGTTACTGAGTATTGTGTGACAAGGCCATGGAAATTGCGTAACAGTGTTGTTCTGTTTTTGAGGCAGGCAGACGGGCCTGTCACTAGCAAATGTTGTGCCCCACAGGGTGAAGAGTCTGGAGGAGGATGCATGAGGTGCACCATGGATTAATATACAGTAACACACGTACACAAACCAATTACAACAGTTTCCTGCTCCTCCTCCTCTTGTGAACCATCTGACATATACTGCACCAGTAAGAAGTAAACGATTCAACAGGATTTGTTTGTTTTTATTATTTTCCACCTTGTAAAATAATAGTGATTACGTCAACATTATCAAATAACACATGTGGAATATTCTAGAAACCAAAACATTGTTTAATAATGATATTGTAGATTATTCAAAGTAGCCAGTACCATGATGACAGCTTTGCACACTCTTGGAATTCTCTCAACCAGATTCATGAGCTAGTCACCTGGAAGACTTTTACAACAGATTTGAAGGAGTTCCCACATATGCAGAGCAATAGTTGTCTGCTTTTTTTTCACTCTGGAGTCTGACTCAACCCAACATCTTAATTTGGTTGAGGTCAGATGATTGTGGAGGCCCGGTCATCTGATGCCACATTCCATCAATCTCTTTCTTGGTCTAATAGCCCGTACACAGCCTTGGGGTAGGTTTTGGGTCATTTTCCTGTTGAAAACCAATGATAGTCCAAGCAAAGCGCAAACCAGATGGGATGACATATAATGCCAGAATGCTGTGGTAGACATGATGAGATCACAGACAGTGTCACTAGCAAAGCACCCCAAACCATCTTACCTGCATGCTTCACGGTGGGAACCACGTATGCAGAGATTATCCGTTCACCAACTTAGTGTCTCACAAAGACAAAGGAGGACTCAACAGACTAAAACACAGATGGGTCTTGGCCAAAGCAAGTATTTTCTTATTTGTGTTGTTCAGCTCTGACAATTCTACCATGGCCTGATTCAAGAAGTCTCCTGTGAACACTTGATGTTAAGATGATATTAATAACATATTTATTAAGATATTTATTAGAGTGGTAATCAGAGATACAGGCAGATAATATTGGTAACCCTCTGCAGCAGAGGTATTTCATCCTTTCCTGTGGCGGACTTGAGGGCTAGTTTCATCAGAGGCCTTGGAAGTGTGTACGACTGCAGTTGAACATTTTCCGAACTGACAGACTTTCATGTCTTTAAGTAATGATTTACTGTAATTTCTCTTTCCATATTTGAGCTCTTCTTCCAATAATATGGACTACTACAGCACAGTCATAATGATGGTCTTGTATACCAACGCCACAGATCACGTTTAACCAGGCCCACCTGTTAGCTGGAAGGCTTTCCAGGTGACTACCTCATAATGATGGTCTTGTATACCAACGCCACAGATCACGTTTAACCAGGCCCACCTGTTAGCTGGAAGGCTTTCCAGGTGACTACCTCATAATGCTGGTTGAGAAAATGCCAAGGACGTGCAAATCTGTCGTCAAGGCAAAGGGTCGCAACTTTGAAGAATTAACAATATGAGACGTATTTTGATTTGTTAAATACTTTTCTGGTTGCTACGTTATTTCCTGTGTGTTATTTCATGGTTTTGATGTCCTCACTATTTACATACAATATAAAAAATTGTCTAACTAAACGAATGATAGTCCAAACTTTTGACTGGTACTGTACACATGCCCTCACAAACACACAGAAATAGTCTGCCTGTGGCCCACCAAACAAAGTAATGTAGTTATGTTAAATCTTGACAAGACTATCGGCAGTAGTTATAGTTATAGACGGTAGTAGACCAAAGGTAGTTGTTATAGTTAGAGAGGATAATAAACTGACGGTAGTAGTTATAGTTATAGACGGAAGTAGACTGAAGGTAGTAGTTGTAGTTACAGAGAGTTATAAACTGATGGTTGTAGTTATAATTATAGACGGTAGTAGACTGACGGGAGTAGTTATAGACTGTAGTAGACTAATGGTTGTAGTTATAGTATGTGCAGGGGACAGGACAAACATTTTCATATTACACCACTCCCTCTGTGTGCAATTACATTATGAGAAATCATTTAGATTACAGAATCAATTACGTTATTATTATGGTTAGGTATCTAAAATACACATTTTGGATTAGAAGCAATATATCAGGAGAACATATATAATATAGAAACATACTCACTTCCATAGGCACAATTACAGTACGGGGTGGTTTAATGGCTGAGAAATCAAGGACAGCGGGAGAGAGTGAGAGAAAGAAAGAGAAAAAGGAGAGAGGTCTGCCCCACATTCAATGGAAGAGAGAGGAAAAGAAAGTGTCTCAGGACGACAATGGGCAGATTGATAAAGAGAAAAGAAAGGTTGGACCAAAATTGGGAGGTAGTGGTGGAGAATACACATATAGAACATGATAACACAAGGGCCGGTCACATGGACTTGTGTGTCCTTTCATGCTGTGTTCACGCCCTGTTTTCATCTTGCATTGGTCATCCTTGAAGATTACGTGGGCAGTGGACACTCAGCAGTCCTGAAAAGCACTAGAGGTGAGAGTAGGACACTGCTGTCCTCTACTATTTACTGGCAAGCAGGCTTCCTACTAAGAGTGGAGAGGACCTAGCTATGTGCTGCTGTAGTTGCACTAAGGTAGGATTCCTGCCAGGCTGATTGAGTCTGGGAGTTAAACAGAGGCTCAGGGAGAGAAATAGAGCTGCCGTCCCAGCTGTCCATATACCATCCACTGATCTTACAGCCACAGAAGGCCCCAGTCTTAGAAAGCCAAACACAGCCAGGATGGGATAGAGGGTTGTTGAGAGGAAGAAAAGAAAGGGAAATTACAGGTATTACATGACTTGTGTGTTTAATCTTTGAATCATGTTGAAACATGAATAATAGTGAGCTTTATGATAAATCATCAATAATTATTATAAGAAAACTCTAGGCAAGTAATAGAAACCTGGGACCAAACACACATAGCAGGGTGATAACAGTCTGGTCACTAAACTCGAAGAAGACCCATATGAGAAAGATTCTTGCAGGGTTTTCATTATAGCTTACATGTTTTTACAGCAGCACCACAATGTAAAGATCATTTCAGCAACTTAATCCGATGACATCGTATAGTACTATGACTATGTGTTGATTATTTTAAGCTACGTATTTATGTTCCCGTGTTTTCTGCAGTCCTGCAAAATCTAAATGTGAGGTAGACGTGGGAGTTTGAGTCATCAGCGATTCCAGTCTTACTTTCCGTCTCTCCCTTTTGCACCCTCCTCCAGTTCATCTCCCTTTTGTCTGCATAGTAATAGATGTAATAGTATTAGAGATGCTACAGCTTCACACCAAACAATGAATAACATGAAAAGACTAACATATGTCGTTGTTTTTTGCTGTGGTGATGGAGGAATCGACTTGAGGACAGCTAGAACTGAAAGATTTGGAGGTAGATGTTTTTCAAACATCGCTGCACAACCTTGCAATTGCATATAAAAATGTATGCGGGAAAGTTTGTAGTTCTCTGTTTTATAAAAAAAGGTTAATAGGATAACCCTATGTATAACATTTTCATCAGCTTAAATCCATGACTAATCATACCAGATTGTCCAGTTAACATATTCAAAGATCAAATAGGGCAATTATTTATAGTAACTTCTTCAAAAACAAGCACTGCAGATAGCTTTTGGGGGACAATGCTTAGAGTTCCTTGCACAGCGCTACTAGAGCAGCATTGAAGTAGGATAGACGGTGGCCACACCCAATTTTTTTTAACCTTCTCTGCACAGGTGCTTTTCAAACTTGAATCAAGATCCTCTATTGCTCACATATGCTGTTTGCGAAATACATGTTAAAACGTATCGATGGCATGTATGGATGTGCCATTCTGGAAAAGCTGGAATACCTGTGCTATCTGAATGTGCTGTAGGTTATACTGTGATGATTATAGTCATAGAGCTTCAAAGAATACTCTGAGTCATCCTTGGCCAAAAGTTTGCCGGAGGTTTTACATTTTGGGCTCTGGCTCATAGGCTTATACAATGCATTTTATGCTAATGTATGACCTGTGAAATGGTACATTATGATTTAACATTTGGTTATATAATGGGGAACCTTGACTTTGCCTGGAGGTAAATAGAACAGGACAGGTGCAGTGTGCATATAAAATCACTGACTGACCAACAGTAAATAGCTCCCAGAGACAGTAGATCAGAAACAATTGAAATTACTGATTTATAGATTTTCGGCACTTGTGCCTTGCTAAACAGCCATTGCCACAGTGCTTCCACATTTGGTCACGGCTTGTGCCTTGCCAGTCGTTACAGTGTTGTGTTTTGGTTCTAGTTTCTGTGTTCAGTCTCGTTAGTGTATTGCATTAACATGTGTCCCCTTAACCCTTTGTTAAGTGCCTATTAAAGTTCCTCCTCTCCTAAAATGTCTTGTCTCTCATTGTTTGCTGTAGATGTTTCATGTTCCGCAAAACATATGAAGGGTTGGGAAACCGAGGCTTTTTGAACAATTGAGGCTTGTTTTGAAAAATGCCTCATTGCTCAAAGCTTTCTAACACTACGTAATATGACATGTTTGATTTAGATGTAATGTATTTAACTTGGAACAGTACATATTTTGGCTGGGTTTGTGACCACCAGTTGTAATCAGTGTATTTAAAGTAACGGTAAGGATGAATGAATACTAAAGACCAATGACAAGACTAAGCTAAAAAAAAATGTAATTTGTTGACGAATAAAAGTTTACATTGTGTGTATAACAAAAGTATACTGACCCCAACAGGAAGACTCGAACCAGTGTCCATGGGAGCAGTAGTCAGGAATAGTACTGTTGCGCCACATTATTAAACATGTTGACTGATTATTTGGTCTTCAGTCATTTGTGCACAGTGGGGTATTGCATTCTGCTACGAAACAAACTGGGAAAAACGAAGCTTTAGACGTCACCGATCGCATGGTTATGTCCCTTTGAAGCTGTGAAGTTGTGTACACATCTGCACTCACTCCCCAACCTCCTTCCTTCTCTTATTTCCTGTCTAATACCAGTATTATTCTGTAGTTTGTGTACTCTTTCCTAACTTAGTTTGATTTGGTACCAGTTGTAAAGCATAATTTGGTCTTTTCAAAAGCGCTAAGAACTATGTATTGTTAAAAGGTGACAGTTATTTAAAACAAATATTAATAAATTGCCAGCTAACCAAGAATTCAAGCCCCATTAACCTCTACAAGCCAGAATATTGATCAGATGCTTTTGACAACCACCTTGCATCTAAGCAAGTTAGCGTCAAGAACAGATAATAATATTAAAACCTGTTTTTGCTTTTATTGTATGTAGATTGATGAGAGAAAAATGAATTTATTTAATTTCATAATAAGGCTGTAAGGTAACAACGTGTGTATAGTGAAGGAGTATGACTAGTTTCCTATTGCACTGTATATTTTCTCTGCCAACAGTGATGAATCATGTTGTCTCCAGACATGACATGAAAGGAGCAACTCTGTGAGCTCAATGCATACAATTGTGATACTACGCTTGTTTCAATCGAGGTTCAACCATCACCATTCTCCATGTAAATGGAGCTACAGTATGCTTTTAAAAAATACTGCAGAGGAAAGAACTTCAGCCCCCCGTAGAAAACGCTATATCCCTGGTAACTGCTCACTTAACCACACAGCACCACATTTCCCACAATCACACCATCTATATGATTTATTCAAAACACAAATTGGTAATACAAGATACAGACATGTGTTTGTTTGTATTTGTGTGTGTGAATGTTTGACTTAGTGCAAACTCCGCACATGTAAGCGCCCTTTTCTGCATGCGGGTGCCCTGGAAATGTCCTTTCCAGAGCACATAGACCCAGTCACCTTGACTGATTTAGTCATTATTTTAGCTTGAAAGGCTCTGCACAGGCTCTTTGTGAGAAGAAATTGCATTAATGAATTCGGATGAGAACAATCAACTCCAGCCGTCTCCCATTTTCTGCATTTTCAAATAACCTATTAAATGCAGATTCCTCCAGCACCTTCACATTTATTTCCGTTTTTCACACATATTCCATGTCTTTTTTAGTCCTTTTGTCTGGGAAGCGAACCACAGAGTCTCACCTTTACTATGAGAACGCGTGAGAGTTTGAGGGAGAAGGTGAGAGACGGCACGTCATCTGTTTCAGCCCATTTAACCTTTCACTCAGCAGCAGAAATGAATGTGGCACCCTGGACCACTATCGCTTTCAGCAGACGCATTCCATGTTGCCCTGGAGCAGAGAGGATTGTCTTTTTAGGGAACGTATGTGTCGTTGCCGTGCGAGTGTGTGAGCTTGCTGGCATGTTTATTTGTTTGTACCTCTGATTTAGTCGCTTTCGTGATTCTGCACCTTGTACAAGTCATGCATAGTAGAAATGTGGAAAAGAAATGGGCTAAAGCACTAAGTTGAAAAGGCTGGCTACTTCTCTCATGTCAAGACGGGCAAGGTGGGTTATGTAAGGCCAGTGGTGACTAACGTGGAAGCTCAAAATTCAGGTCACCGCTTTTGAGTGCGCCCACATCGTTGATTTCACACAAATAATTTGATTTTATTTTATAAGCAACTACTTTTGCACTCAGGATTAAAATTTGACAATGATAATTTAGTTGTTACACCATATTGTGTGTTATGGATTGATAATTCTGTATTGATTTTTGCTGTCTTTGCGCTCAGGTCTCTCCTGCAAATGAGCTGTATCTCAATGTGCTTTTTTCAGTTACATAAAAGTTCAAATAAATGAACAATAACATTAATAGACCATAGTTCTCAAAGATGTCAAGTCTCGCCAAAATCACTGATCTACCTGCTCCAAATAAACAACATTAACTGAAATACCTGTTTGTGAACCATCTCACACCACCTAAATCAGTATTAAGGGTTAAAGCGTTAGCAGGCCAGATATATTTTTTTAAATATGCAGCTTGCTTGTTTTAAAACATTTGTTTAACTTCCTAAATATTAGTCACTGGGGTACAAAAAACTTTGCAATGTAACATTATTAATAAACATTATTGTTTTAGAGTTTGGTCATTCCAGACCATGTTAGGCAAAAAACACGCTATGCTATGTCATTGTTTTATTATAAGAAATCTTCAAATGATACTTGTTTTACACACGAGGACCATCACTAACATCCTCTAAACATCCAACACTGCAGCAGCTCAAATAAAGACCCTCTTCTGGTACACATTACAGGACAAAAGAAGACAGTAATAGGAACAGTGTGAAAGCAGGCCCCCAGTACGACAGAATGGGGCTTTTATGATGTCCCTCCGATTATTCACTAAGATGGATGGGGAAAGCAGGAGCACCCATTGATTAATCCATCGACTAGAGGAATGAATTGTGGCCTGCCTCCGGATCTGCTGTCCTTTCCCCGATTGGCACATTGAGAGACCAGCTACAGACAATGGGCCTCATTTATGAAATGTGCATGCGATCAAATTTGAAACATAAAATGATTGTACGATCATTTCACCGACAAAGCTGGTATTCATCAATATTATCTTTGTCGAATCTTTACGATCAAATAATAAATATAATAAAAGATCATTCTGGAATCGCAATAAGACCATCATTATGACGAAAAACATCTATCGTAACAGCCTCGGTAACAACAGCCACGATTCTAATTATAATAAAAGGAAATATAAAATAATATGAGGAGTAACATAACACTTACGTTCTGAATGAATCTGGGTGAGAAGTGTTCTGTAAATGCGCAGATTTTGTGATGGTGAATGGCAAATTGTTAATTGTTATTTATGCTTAAATCTGTCAATTCATAGGTTAATGATCACCTGACCCGCATACATTACAGGTGTTTCATATGTAAATAAGTACAGGAGCAGCTTGTTCTCGCATACGCGAGAACCAATTCAATCTGCGATGACATCTACACTCATTTCGACCAGGTGCGACAGTGCTGTGAATCACACTTGGAAATTATCTTATGTCACTTCCCACACTTGAATCTGAGATCTTTTCTGAGAAGGTTTCACGAATGATGGCCAATGACTAATGAGTTAGCCTACTAGAGCCACTATGTCTGTGTGTGGCACAAGTGCATGTGTGTGTATTTGTGTTTTTTAACGGGTGTGTGTGTGCGAGAGAGAGAGCGTATGTCTGGAGAGCTGGACAGGACCGTGGAAGAGAATCAACCCGGCAGCAGGACCGGTATCTGCTCCTTTGTGCAAAGAGGAAAAGGAGAAGCATTGCCAGAGCCCAACAAAAAAATTTCCAGCAGGCTATTGGTGTGCATGTTTCTGACCCAACTGTCAGAAACAGACTCCATGAGGGTGGCATGAGGACCCAGCAAACTCTAGTGGGACCGGTGCTCATAGCCCAGACCGTGCAGATTGATTGGCACTCGCCAGAGAACACCAGAATGTGCTTGCCATTGAAGCCTTGTTTTCTTCCTCCAGCATCCAGTTTGTCTGAGGGTCAGTGATGTTTAGGAAGGCATATCTTTGGAGGGTCGCACAGACCAGGCTAGCCAACAGTACCCTGACCGCTGTTAGGTACAGGGATGAAATCCTCAGCCCCACAATCTCCCCAAGAGCTCACTGATGCACTGATCCAGGTCTGGGAGGAGATCCCCAGATTCAACATTTGTCCCTTTGCATACTAAAACAATTTAATTAAATCATCTGCAGTAGCCTGAGTTCTGTGACTAGTCATTTTGAAACCAGAGGAAAGTGTCCATGGCCAGGCCCAATAGCTTTTTCAATAATTCTGTAACGAAAGCCTTTGAAAAGTCAATAAACAGAGCATGGCAGCTTAATTTCTCGATTAACGATATGAAAATATAATTTACAAACAGTGCAGATGCTGTGAGATCGCTTTGCCCAGGTCTAAAACCAGATTGAAATATGTTCTAAATTCTATATTCAAATGAAAAGGAATGTTCATTTTCCAATGCCTTCGGAAGACAATATAGGGATTGGACGAAATGTATCACGGACCCTGTTGTCCAAAGCCTTACGCAGGAAGAGCACATGTACGTTTTTCCAGATATTAAGGATAACCCCTGAAATGAATGCTAGATTAAATATATGCGTTAGAGCTCCAGAGATAATTGGAGCAGCACTAACTAATGAGCCTGGATGTAGAATATCATGAGCTGTGGTTTTCTTGGTGTCAATAACTCTAGCAACAAATCAAGGAACCCTCTTTCGGTGAACTGACTGTAAAAACAGTTGACTCTTAAAATCAGTTGACACTTATATTATTGCTTGATTTATGTATTCCTCTGTAATTTTGGTTAGGAATAAAAAATGTTTTTCCATAAATACACATGCTGCAATAAAGTGGCAATAAAGTGGCTATCAAAATGCAACTGCATCATCTGTTGTGGCAGAGTGGTGGTGGCACTCTTCTCCGTTTTTTTACTGTCTTAAAAAATTTAGAAGGACAGACATTACAAACAGATAACATATTTGTATAGTAGTATTCTTTTGCTTTTCTAATAGGTTTAATACGTAGGTTTCTCATCTTAAAATATCTGCCAGTCCAAGTGATAAGTTGCTTTTCTAGCATTCCACACCACATTCCTTTCATGAATATCATCAGATAGTTAAGTATAAAATGAGGGATTGACTCTTATCCTCAAATAAAGCCCTTGTTTATCTATTTACCTGAAGATTCCGGCTGCCACTCTGCTGACTGGATTAGGTTTTAAAGACTCTGGACACGGCCCATATTTATTAATTATTACAACTTGTACTCTTAAAATGTTCACCCGGCACAGTCATAAGAGGACTGATCATCTCTCCGAGCATGGTTCCTCTTTAGGTTTCTTCCTAAACTTCATACCCTTTAAGGAGTATTTCTTAGCAACTGTGCTTCAACTCTGTTGTTGCTTGCTCCTTGGGTTTCAGGCTAGCTGTTTTGAAAAACCCCTTTGTTACAACTGCTAAAGTAAAAGATGCTTTATAAATAAATGTAATTGATTGATAATGCTGAGGTGTTTCAGAAAATTTGCAAAATAGCAGTAGGCAAACTTGTCTCATCAATATATGTTTTGTGCAGCCAGGCTAAGTCACTTTTTCTGAATTTGTAAAGCCTGACAGGAGCTCTGTTCCTACACAAAAAGATATGATTTCAACAATGGGAATGTACTTAAAATACTTTTTTCGGATTCATTAAACTTGCATTTTTCAGTCTGCAAAACAATGTCTGATTCGGATGATTTCTCATTACAAAAATTAGCTGGACATCACAATTGAATCTAGATATTGTGGTTTCCTTGCAACCAAAAAATAGTTGGCATGTTCTCATCAATGACATGCAGAAATGCTAGTATTTGCATCACATGAGAAGATTCACAAAATGATTAGCACAAATGATAACTTTACGAACAGCAACTTAAAGATGGAGTGCAGCAATGACATTTTCCTTTGTGTTTTTTAACATCAATGCCCTCCTCATTTTGTCAATCAATTGCATAATGTCTGCCTCTCTAAGGTAGCGTCCTCTCAAGAACAAGATTAATCATAACATTAAAACCTCCCATTTAGTATATGGATTATGTAATTCATCTTAAAAACCTGAATAAAAAAACAACTGAAGATACTACTGGAAATTGCATTTTTCTTTCTTAGATATCTTACTGTTCCAGTTTCAATATGCTGCATATTCCATGCTTTTATCAACACCCCCTCCATTTCACTCCTAACTCCATGGGGTCTTTATCTGCTAGTCCAGCAGCTAGGGACCTCCTGTACTGCTATGTAAGACATCTAGACAAAAGAGCCCAAGAGTAGATAACACAGATCTTCCTGACTGTTAAATTCCCTTTCACGCCCAATCAAATCCCTGGAGACGATTTCTACCAAGAGAAGATGAAAAATTGACGTGCAGTTCCATTATTGATAGAACTCCCCGGCCATCAGAGAAATGAAAGCTAATGGTGTCCTAAGCTGAGGCTTTACTCAGATTAATCCGATTTACCAAATGAACATTTATTATATGGCACAAAGTGCCGGCCCTGATCTAAACGGAGTCACAGTCTGAAGAAATAAGCAATGTTTCAATGAAGGATGTGGCAAAAGGGACATTGGCATATGCCTTGTTGCTTCACGAGTGGCAGACACTTTATAGCAATGCTGCCCTTTTCAGTACATTCATTTTCTGACAGGACAGCTTGGTACAATTTAAAGCAGGTAATTGACAGCAATGGGAAGAGGGCTATAGATGCAACCATGTTATCTGTTATAAGTGTAGCCTGATGCTGGACACAGGTGGCCATAGCAAGATTACATTCTGCACTATACAAAACTACGACACAAGAAATTCTGCTGTTGTCACCTGCACAAAATAAAATATACAAAGCCATCCAGTAGGTGCAAATGCCTCTGGAAGATATTGGTAGTGTGTTTTACCGAGATTATTTTAAATTGCAGTTTACAGACAAGTTGTGTTTTTTAAATGATCAAGGTACCACATGCTGAGACATTGGACGTATTACTGCAATGACTATGCAACTAACTAAAATTTCAGAAATGCTTAATACACGCTCCTTGTAGGCGTGAATCACTCTATATTACTACGCAACAAACAAATGTCATCTTTGGGATGTGTAGGTTGGATTTATCATGCTAAAATCCCTGACAGGGTAAGAGTAGTCTTACTTGTCTCCCTAAGGCAAAATGGTTCCATCATCTGGATGTGCCTTCTCACAGAGGGTAAAATATGTTCACTTTCTCACTCACATCAGGGAATAGAGCACCACTTTATTCAGGTGACAGAAAGATATGATTATTTATATAATGGTACAATGACAACTGTAACCTTTATCGCAACTGAAGCTAAACCTTTACTTCAGGTATTTTGCCACTGTTCATTTCTAAATAAATAATTTAAGTGACAGCTACTTTTACTAGTACTAGAAGAAATGAATTAAAGATGGCTACTGCATTCGTTAATATAAAACCAAGTCACATTATTGTTATTTGTGATTCAACCAACACATCATTCGATATTGCCTAAATACTGTACATCTATGATTCCATTCATCAGTCATAGTCCCTCTTGTGTTGCATGGTTCACATTCGAATGCTGTGAAACACTGTGGTGAAACATCTATTGGGTGGAAAAGTGAGCAGGTCAAAAATAATATGTCATCCGCATTTTTGTGCTTTGAACAGAATGTTGAAATGAGAAATGAGGTTAAATTACACTACTCACCTCACCTCACCTCATTCATGACATTGGAAAGGAAAAAACCCAAGAAAGTTGGGACGTAGCATATTATCATACATTTTATCCAAGCTGAAAACGTAACAAAAAAGGGCTAGGTGTGCCATAAACAGAAAGAAATCATATTAAATAAACGCTTTGGAATCATGCCTTCATCAGTGCTGCACATCAATGTAAGACACACACACCTTAGAGGAAGATGCTTGATTGGCTCAACCGCTAATCAATTAAGTGCTATATAAACCTCAAAGCTGCATTCTAGATGTCATTTATTAACACAACTTAAAAACACAAATGCTGATGCAAGAGTTGTACAGTGTATAATAACTTGGTTTACATTAGGATGCAAATATGGCTGCAAAATGTGGCAGTGGTGGTGAATGCAGTTGTAATGGAAATGAGTGGTTATAGTTTTAAAAAGTTATTCATAAAAAAGACTGATCAGATTTATTGGTTGCTTTATTAGGTAGCGGGAACAGGAGAAGGTTGAGTTGGTGTCTCCAGATTAAACCGTTCAAGTATTACAATGATTGCTGCTGGGTAGTTTATGCTAATATATGTATATCGTTATACTTTCAGCAGTCTTCACATTTAAAAGGTCAGTGCTGTTATACACATTATAGTTGTTGAAGTTAGCATAGAGTATTATTTTTAATAGTCACTCTTGAGTCAATGTTTGTAGCAACCACTGTATTATGTCTTACCAATACTTTATCAGATATGCTGACTGAGAAGGGATTCTCATTTGCAACAATGACTTGGGTGTATCTAAAGTGAAATGTCAAACTGTGGGAGAGAATGGCAGATGTTTTACCTTGCCAGGTCAGAGATCTAGCAACCTACTAATGTTTTCTAATGCACATTTGAAATCTTTTTTGAAAAGTATGCACAGAATATCATAGAATCCTTTATAAGACATCTAATTGGGTGGCATTGGTGCAGCCGTGCAGAGAACATGTGCACCCAAATGCCCAATGTAAGTCTATTACTAATATCAAAGATCACTCTGTGTAGGAAGAAAGGTGGAAGGTTTGGAGTTTGTGCAAAGGGAAATGTGGTGCTGTAACCCTGCGGTGAGCCATGGAGTTGTTATAATTTTCTGATGCAAAAGCCTATTAGTATACACCACATACTGAGATGGTATGCGGACTAGCACATCCTGAACCCAACCAGTAACCAAAAGTTGAAAGAGCTAATCCAAGAACTTGCAAGGAAATTAAATATGTAGTTTATTCCCTGACCAAGAACAGTTAGTTCACCGCACCTTGGTGATAAGTAATCAACCTCCAAATGTGAAGCCCCCCAACACCTGTCCAATTTGGAGGGCTACATTTCTATCAGATCTTGTGTTCAATTAAAGACTATGTGAATTTAATGTTTTATCTAACTGTGTGTATAATTCCACATGCCTCCGGTGCATAAATATTATAAAAGAATAAGAGAGATAGATTCACACTATATCCAGCCTAACCTTGGCACACTACATTAGTTCATGGACGACACATTTCATAACTAGAATATAACTAAAACAACAATGGCACTCATGCGTAGCGAATTTATGAAACAGTGTGCTTTTATTTCGGGCCGGCAGTCTTCATTGAGAAGTGCTCAAGGCTCAAGCTAAGCTTGTGATTTCAGCACCACTTATACCAGGGACAGCTCCTACATTGCCAGCCATTAAGCCACAGAATCAGCAAGCAAACTGCTTAAGTGCACATTGGTGAGCATTGGAATACCGACAAAACGCTACAAATGGTTCGGAGGAAGTAACAGTCCATATACAGCACTCATCAAAAACACGGCGTTGTTCATATGTTAGGCTTTTCAAATCGGTGCATGTAAAGAGCCGCAGGCTTTCATCACATAAAACAGTTCTGAACATTTTATTGTCCTTTCGCTTATAGATATTTTTATCAGTACAAAATACATTCCTCAAAAATGTAAGGGGAACATGTAATCATTACAGCATAACACCAAGTCAATTCAACTTTTGTGATATTTGTCTGTTCAGTTAGAAAGCATTGTGATTGTGTATTAATCACCTGTTCTGGTGCAAATGAAAGTGACAACAGGTGCGCAGAAGAGGCAACAGTAAGACCACCCTGAAAATGGAATGGTTTTACAGATGGTGGCCACAGACAATTGCTCCATCATTATCCTTCCTGACTGATTCTTCTCTAGTTTTGTGTTTTGCTAGTGTCCTTGTCCCTACTGGTAGCATGAGGCGGTATCTACAGCCCCTTCAGGTTGCACAAGTAGTCCAGGTCCTCCATGATGGCACATCCATACGTGCCGTCGCCAGAAGGTTTGCTGTGTCTCTCAGGACAGTCTCAAGAGATTGGAGGTGTAACCAGGGGTCGGGTCGTTACACGAGGCGAGCAGGGCCGTAGAAGGGCATCAACCCAGCAGCCGGACCGTTATCTTTTCCTTTGTTTGAGGAAGAAGAGGAAGACCACTGCCAGAGCCCTACAGAATGACCTCCAGCGGGCTACTGGTGTGCATGTTTCTGACCAAACTGCCAGAAACAAACTCCATGAGGGTGGCTTGAGGGCCCAACGTCCTCTCGAAGGATCTGTGTTCACAGCCCAGCAATGCGCAGCTCGAAGGGCATTCGCCATGGAACAACAGCATTGGCAGGTTTGCCACTGGCGGCCTGTTCTCTTGACAGCTTAGAGCAGGTTCACACAGAGTTTGGAGATGCTGTGGTGGACGTTCTGCTGCATGCAACTTTTTTCAGCATGACCGGTTTGAAGGTGGCCTCCACGTGCTAGGCAATGATACATTGGCAGCTGTTAGGTACTGGGACGAAATCCTCAGACCCTTACGCTGGTGCAGTGGGTCCTGGGTTCCTCCTGGTGCAGGCCAATGCCCAGCCTAATGTGGCCAGGGTGTGTAGGCAATTCCTAGAAGACAAAGGCATTGATGCCATTGACTGGTCCTCACGTTCCCCAGACCTGCCAATTGAGAACCCCTGGAACGTCATGTACCTGTGAATCCCACCCTGCCAAGTACTCCCACAAACTGTCCAGGAGCTCACTGATGCACCGAGAATACAATCTGCCATCTCATCAGGTGCATGCCCAGACGTTGTCAGGAGTGCAAACGGGCAGTACAGGCACCTGAGTCACACTATGAGTTGCCATGATGAAATGCATGCAAGTTAGAACGGCCTGTGATTTCAATTGTTTAATTTGATTATCGGTGTGAGTTTGAATCCAGCCCTCATTTGGTGGGTGATTTCTGTTTCCTTTGACCCTGTTTACTTAATTTTGTTCTCAACAAATTACACAATGAAAAGATAGGGATCTTGAATGTGTTTTGTCCAATGTGTGATTTAATTGTTCCCTTCAGTGTTTTTTTGCAGTTGACATACAATATCATACATTCTGAATGTTATTAGGCCTTATTCTGTAGGTGCTGAAATGCAACGGTCGTGCAGAATGCAACAGCCTGCACCAACATCACTAAGTACGACAGACTCATCCAGCCTCTCTGCACATATTATATGATGAATATAGACTGTGCTATCAGCATGATTCCCAAAATAAACAATTTTTATATCAATATCATCACATGGATTAAACAGATATTATAGTCTTTATCTGTTAGTCGATTAAGCCAGGCTGAATCAACAAGCATTTCTCAACGCGCTCCACAACGCACGCCATCCCCCCAAAAAACACATACACGCAGTCACGCACACACACACACAAACACACACGCACAAAACAAATGATCTATCAAGTCATCACATTTCACAATTAGCTTTCTTGTCAGATGAAGGTAAATTAAGCTTTCAGTACGCGATGCCCTCGCTGAAGTGCTACTGATTACAGTGGGAGTAGGATCATAGATATAGAGCAGCAAAGATGCCATGTTTAGCTAGAAAAATAACACACCATGGACAACGTATCATTGTTGTTTAGAAATAGATTTGATTTAACAAGCAAACACATGTAACTTACTTGTAACCAAAGATGCTGATGTTAGCAGGATATCTGATGGGAATAACGACAGTTCCTTCTTCAGCTCCTTCCCCTCGAAAACTGCATCAAAAATACATCCGCAATTCTCAAGCAATTTGCCAGACTCCGTAGTAATACTTTTACATCGCTTAACCGGTCCCCCGAATGTAAACGACGCTGCATTTAATCCATCAATTATTATCAATCGATTGATTATTATGACTTTCACATTGACGACTAAGTGAATTTATCCATCCACCGATGCATGTTTCAAGACGCAATAATATGATGGAACCTACAAGTGCCACTGTTGAAACTAATGGTTCGATGCAGAGCGATATCCCTCTGTTCCTTTAACAAGGCTAAATCATAAGTCACTGTCCCGTGCCATTTCGCCGATATGTGACAAATCTGGAGAAATCCGAAATCTTCCCAGATCCAGACCCCATATTTTAATTTTAAATAAAACAAATCAGCATCTTCTTTAGAGCCCATCCACCACAGACGTCGTCTCAAGCAGCGGTGGACCCCACATGGATAACATCCTGAGACCTCAATCTACGGCAGAACATCATCCACATACTGAGCGAAAAGGAAGAGGTTGAGCGTTGTCTTTCCCTTATCACACTTTTAGATGGAACTTTTCCTCCCTCTTCCCTTTGCTACTCTGGAACTCCCCAGGAATCTGATTAGATTTCAAATCACAACCCAGTGCGGATTTCAATATATTTATATTTCTCTTATCCTCCGTTTGGAGCGTCGTTTAGTGGGTTCCAGGAGTTGATGTAGCATATGGACCTGTTATATTGATTGAACAAAGAATGATAGTCGTCACGCTTATCTGTGTCTTATGATAGATGCATCCATCCATTTTCATTGTCTTCAGTCCGTTTTTGATGAAGGAAATACGGCGCGTCAACGAGAATATCCAGCAGATCTTTTAATTGAAGCAGTCTATAAAGACCACGTAGATGCATTAAAGTGTTTCACAAGGATATAAAAAATCTTATGAAAACCAAGGTCACCGACTCAAATCAAGAATAGTTGAGAGAAGCTGTTTTGTTGATACGGCAACAATATTATAGTTCCAAAGGGTTGGTGTCCCGATGTTTCCTCCCCCGTCTCGATTAACGTTTGTACGCCAAGATACACCTGTCAGCTTCCCCTCACAGCAATCACCAACTCTCTCCTCACTTACTCAATCTGTATCTCAGATAGGATTCAGTAGGGACCAATCCCATGATATCTCACAAGTAAGAACGAATATCCACCTGGTGATGGTCCACTGCGCGCTATCCACACTGAACAAAAATTGTGCGTAGGGGTGATTGGCGAAAGCCTACTGATTACAATTGACAAGCTTAGCTTTTTTTATCAAACAATCTACAAATTCAAATACGGATTGCAATAGGCACTCTAGCATGAATAATTAAATACCATGCATGCGCGAGGTCGGAGGAAAACATATTGTGGGAACTGCTTGTAAAGTAGTTTATCCTCGGTTGAGGCGTTTAGAAAGCCTCACACACATCACTGAATTCCTCACTTAAAACAATATCAGTTGTATTCCAGTCATTACTGGTGGATTTACGATGTTATAAGACGCGCAGATCCTACTGGTAATGCCAGGAATACTCCTTTTATACTCAACATCGGATGAGCATTCATGTTTGGGTCCCTATCTGTTTCCCCCACTCTCACTTTTGATGGGTGAGATAGAATTATAAAATTTCCAACCATCATCTTCCCGCTAATTGGTCAATTGCATTATCAAGATATCATGAGGAGCTGTGCTTCTATGGGTGGGTGTACGCTTTTCTGTACTCCCGTGTGTGGACATATTAGAAATGTATGTGCGTGTGTATGGAAGAGATGGAGCGAGAGCTGTTTCTCCGCGGCTCCATGCACCAGATGGGACATGACTGCCACCTACCGACTTCCTACACTTCTATGACACCGACTGCGCCACGGGCAAGCGCTTGGTCAGACCACGGTATTCTTGTCCTCAAGTTTCACATCGAGGTTTTGGAAGCAGCAAAGCGTGAGTGAACTGACCCACTTTAATTACGCTATGTTAATAGCACCTGACCAGCTGCTGCTTAACAAACAACCCATAGTTGTTTTCTTTTATCTCAGCTTTTAATTATGCAACTCCGCACTGGATGCCAATATGTTGCAGCGATGTATCTTTTTTTCCGAAAACGTTTACAGCCAAATTCGTAAAATATATTTATTTACGTTTAAGTTACGTTACCGTATTAATCCACCCAAAAAACTGCAAACAGCATGACCATTACTCGTTCGACTAAATCGGATGGTTCTTTATAGAGCAGTGCGTTGGAAACCCGTGTGGAGTGCTGAATGTCGCTGGTTCGATAGATGATTTGGTGAATTTTCGTAGTATAAGATACGTTTTATCATACGTTTTCGTTGCGGTTGTAACATAGGCTATAATACGTTAGTCTAGCATTTGGAATACGTGATAGGTATATATTACATTGGCATGTAACCTAACTTAATGTACCATATACGAAATCAGGTGCTGTAGATTTACGTCTAATGCTTTACGTTATTTAATGAGACCAGCTTGAACAATGGCAGACCTGCCAATTCTGTTGTTTTCTGACAAATGTCAATTGAGCTTCAAGGTGCTGGGCTGTGAGCACATGTCCTACAAGAAGACATTGGCCCTAATGCCACCCACATGGTGTTTGTTTCTGAGAGTTTGGTCAGAAATATGCACACCAGTAGCCTGCTGGAGGTCATTTTGTAGGGCTCTGGCAGTGCTCCTCCTGTTCCTTCCCATACAAAAGAGCAGATACCAATCCTGTTGCTTTGTTGAAGCTTTTTTTTTGCCATGTCCAGTTCTCCTTGTGTAACAGCCCTGTCTCCTGGTATCTCCTCCATGCTCTTGAGACTGTACTGGGAGACACAGCAACATTTCTTGTGACGGCACGTATAGATGTGCCATCCTGGAGGAGCCGGACTACCTGTGCGACTTGAATGGGACCCTAACAAAACCCAAAACTAGAGAAGAATCAGTCAAGAAGGATAACGACGGAGCTGTTGTCTGTGGCCACAACCTGCAAATCCATTCCCTTTTAAAGGGTTGTCTAGCTGTTGCTTTTCCAGTGCACCTGTTGTCACTTTTATTTGCACCAAAACAGATGACATTGATTTACAATCGCTTATGCTTCCTAACTGGACAGATTCATATCGCTGAAGTTTAATTGACTTAGTGTTATACTTTGCTTGCTGTGGATGGAAAGAAGTATTTAGGCAATGATGATCTGGGCCCATTTATGCTTAATTGTGCATGTTTAACCACCTTTGTTTAATTTAATATTGATCTCAGGGATGATTGGTGTAGATCAGGGGACTGGGATGCCATGCCAACATTTTGTTCTATGTTGATTTTGAGGTGCATTTTTGATCATCTTCCCAAGATCCGACCACGGCCCAATTTAAGCTTCCTTGCAAAGGCAGGTGTTGATGTACAACCCGGTTTCCAAGTTGGGACAGAGTGTTAAATTGTAATGAAAACAGAATGCAAAAATTTGCAATATGTTTGTGTTCCTTAAAAAATATATGGTCACTTTGAATTTGCATTCCAAAAATGCTGGGAAAGGCCCGCATGGATGTGTAAAAAATAAATCTTTGGTTCAACATTTGATATGTTTTCTTTGTACTATTTTTAATACAAAATAGGGATGAACTGATTAGCACCTCATTGCATTCGGTTTTATTAGGATTTTATGCAGTGTCCAAGTTTTTTGGACAGTATTATTGGATAGAACTTGAGTCCATGGCACCAAACATCCTAAAAAGTTGACCAGGGCTGTTGGAAGAAAAGTATTCCTACAACATCAAAGATACTCCACCATACATCACAGTTAGGATGAGGTACCTTTCTGCATGCCTTTATTTTGTCTACGTCAAACCCACCTGCGGTGTTTGTTTCCAAAAAGCGTGAATTTAAAACTTTTAAATATGAAAAAGATTATACTTAAGTAAGATTTCAATAAAAACAATTGCCTGGTATGCCAATGAATTTGGGGCCTACATTAAAGGTTTGATGTTTATAAGAAATTTGAATGACAGACCAAGAGAATAAAAAGCAAATACATTTTCTCTTTTGCTCATATACAGTACCTATAATATTGAAGGGCATTGAACTGGTTTCAGACCTATTCATAGCACAAGCTACGCAGCTGATCATCAATTATATTGCAGATGCCCTTAGTCACTTTAAACCCAGCACTGTCATTGTGATACCTCCTTTGCCATAAGTCAGGTCATGATATATCTGCCCTAGTAGATTTACCCTGATCAACTGTAAGTGCTATAATTATGAAGTGTAAGTGTCTAGAAGCAACAACAGTCCATCCGCAAAGTGGTAGACACACAAACACACAGAGCGAGGCCACTGAGAGCTGAAGCGCATAGCGTGTAAAAATCGCCTATAATCTGTTGCATCACTCACCACAGAGTACCAAACTGCCTCTGGAAGTAACATCAGCTTGAGAACTGTGCGTCGGGAGCTTCGCAAAAGGGGTGCCCGTGGACGAGCAGCTGTACACAAGACTCACATAAACATGCGCAAGGCCAAGCGTTAACTTGAGTGGTGTAAATCACGCCCCCCCTAGACTCTGGAGCAGTGGAAATGCTTTCTCTGGAGTGATGAATCATGCCTTACTAACTGGCAGTCTGATGGACGGATGGATGACAATTTGGTGCTTCCAACATTGTGGCAACAGTTTGGGGATGGCCTTTTCCTGTTCCAGTATGACTGTGCCACTGTGCACAAAGTGGGGTCCATAAAGGCATGCCATGACAAGGTTGGTGCGGGGAAACTTGTGAGTGACAAAGCCCTGACCTCAACCCCATTGAACACCCTTCGGGTGAATTTAAATGGCAATTGCAAGCCAGGCATTCTTGTCCAACATCAGTGCCTGACCTCTTAAATGCTCTTTTGGCTGAATGGGCACAAATCCCAAATGAGACACTCCAAAATCTCTGGGAAAGCTTTCCCAGAAGAGTGGCAGCTGATATAACTGCAAAGAGGGGCAACTCCCTGATAATGCCCATGGTTTTGAAATGGGATGTCCAAAAAGCTCCTATTGGTTTGATGGTTTGGTGTCCACATATTGTGTAGATTGTCATCCCTTGGATTGGGGTCTAATGCATGCAGAAGAATAACCAGGGTAGAACTCTATTAGGCTATTATGGTGGACGGGGTCAAATTAGAGTTCCTTGAGTTACACAAAGTGGTACCTCAAAATGTAAAATTGATTATACAGATGATTCTGTGTCGTAAATTGTTCCAACTGTTGACCAAACCATTTCAAAACAAACCTTCTGGCTCTGCAAAATATACTCTTAAATAAAAAGATTGTGTTAATTTCCATTTATTGTCTAATTCTTGACCTTTGTGATTATAAAAATAAATCTAATTGTGTATTATTATGATACTTGTTTGGTTTGGGATGGTGAATTGCAGGACTCACTTCAAAATGAGGCACCGGGCACAGTGTTTTATGTTGTTGACAAAAGCAAATATGCCAAGGTAGATGGTGTTCTGTTGCTAGACCAAAGATCTTTTCAGCTGTCAACATCTCATCCAATCTACCTCCACTATGAAGGTGTTGCTTCAGTTTTCATAACTGTCAACATGCCTTTGTGCCAATTGTTGGTCATTCATAACTTAAGTGCACTGCTGCCGTATGGTATTTATAGCTGAAGACAGATTGTTTTATTATTTGACTTAAAAGTATATCTCTCTTACTCCTGTCCTAGTACCCTTACACACACCCACATATACCTACTCCCAAACAAGGCAGAGTATTCTTTAATAATCATCCCTCCCTCTCTACCACACAGCAAATTCATGCTGCTCACATTTGTTTCTAAGTTCACATTCAATGAGCGCACTCTGCAATAACAGCCACCATTTTATGACAGCCATGCCTAATGGTTTGGATTTAAGGCTTTTCATTTTACCACTCTCTTGTGAATCTCTGGTGACCACTCCTTATTACTTAAGGCCTTATTTGCTCTGTGGGAGCCATCCCTAGCCGCCATAATGTCTGTCAATTCATCAGAATTGCTTTGCCTTTCAGGGTGAACTGAACATATTCATCGATCCCGCAGTTTCCACAAAAAGTGTAAAACTATTCACTTGTTGGTATATCCCAAATATACAGCTTAGTTCAATGACTCTTGATGATAACGGTTTGACAAGGAACATAACTTTGACGTGAGAATGTTGTATTTCTATGGATTTCATTCTTAACCGGTAATTCATGGTCACCTCCATGGAACATCATTCACTTCATACATGTTAGAAACATTCCATTAGAGATGAGTTAAAGTATGCTCAAAATGTAACTCACTCTGGAAAAGTGCATCTCTCCAAAGCAGAACGCTGGCCAGGTTCTGTGGATCGGACTTGATGTCACAGATAATTGGCTTATCCTGTCCAACCGCACGCAACAATTGTGGTGTTGGAACGCGTGATTGTCTCCTTTAAATTTGCTTGCCATCATAACATTTGACTGGTCAAACATTAAGGAATGGGTCCCAGGGCAAAAACACTCTTGAGTCAAATATATTACTGCTTTGCATCAAAAAACCTTGCAAAAATCCACAGGGATGAATTAAATTGTTGCTCACAATCACAATTGATCGGCAATTCTGAACAGCTGAAAATTGATTTTAGGGCTCTGATTGATTAGCTATAAACACAATTTAAATTCCTTCTATCTTCCCTGGAACATGGCATCTAATGTTTTAAGCAGGCTGCTAAACCTTTCACACATTGCTTTAGAATTACTGCAAACTCATGAGGGTAAGCTTTCATATTCTGGAAACAAAATACTTTTTAAAAGACATTATGGCATTCACCTGAATCACATAGGATCCAAAGAAACGTTAAGGGCTTGATCAAACCGTGCTATGAAGGTATTTGCTGGGTCATTTTGTCTCTATTGCTCTCCACCGGGTTCCATAGAGGGCACACTTTGAGTACATAGTATTCATGTATATATTACTATCCTATGCAGATATTACTAGGGTACACTAAATCGATACTGACATTGAAAATGTATATGAACTGCAAACAGATGGTCCAAAAAGTAGAACATTTAATTTCTGAGCCTTCTATGTGTGCATATTTTCATGCAAACTCATATGCTCAGTTTGTCAGCGAAATGTACACTTTGGAAAGCAGTGCTGATGAGCTTGTTTTACATTGTTTACTGGATGGAAAGTGACCCAAGTTGTCCTGTTTGTCAGGTCCTGTCTGGGGGCCTCCGGCCTTCTCTCTGTGCCTGGGGCTCACAGTCAGGACCTGCCTCTATCTGGTTTGTTCTCCCCAATTGGGGGCAGTTGTACCTGGGTGTCCCTAATTGGGGAGCATATTTAATTTACTCTGTTTTGTTGGCTTGTGTGGTACTTTGTTGGTCAGCTTGATTTGCTACCCCTCAAATTACCTTTTTGTCGCTCATTTTTGTTGTTTTTCTTAACATAATTTTTTTGTTTCGTAAAATGACATGAATACATGATGTACACTACTTGCCTTGTGCACCATGACACTGTTCCATTTGATCGTGCAATAAATGCAATTTTGTCAAACGTGTTTGTGATAACATCGCATCCCTGCCACCTGTGACACAAAAAACCCCAACTCACACCAACTTTCATCTTGGAGCAGTTTTCTTTGCCCTTGCTATCCTTAAAATGACGTAAAATTGATTTTGAACTTTCCCACGACTGGGCCTTACATCTTTATACTCCAAATTCTTCTTCCAAACAATGACTGATACTGGCAGTGGTTCGAACCCTTAGCCCTGATGTAACTGCTACACAAGCGCCCCTGGGTGTTTTATGCAGTGGTATGCTGTCAGCTCTCTAGAGCAAGACTTGAGATCGCAACAGGCCTCCTTCTGAAACCTGTCCGATCAGCTGGTCTGCTCCTTTTTTGCTCGCTTAACCAGAAACCGTCTGGCCTGCCATTCTTTAACTCTGCCCAGTTATCCAACCTACCTGTGTATCCACCTGTGCCTGTTACCATTTTCCCTTTTTGCCTGATCTCTTTATTTTACAATTAAGTATGCGCTCCGTGGTCGATTTATCAAAACCTTTCTCCAGAGCATATTCGTTAGAGCCTGAAGGGCCAAGGAGCAAGCAACTAAAGTGTTGACGGACAGTGGCTAGGAGAACATTTTAGGAAGGAACCTAAAAAGGAATTACAATAGGTTTCCTCCTACCGGAGGAACCTAAATATCGTCTTAGCATTAATATGAAGATGTACAAGCCACTTTTACATCAGTGTTAAATTATGGTGATGTGATATACTGTTTCAAACTGTTTCAAATGCTTCCGCTTTAAAACCTATGGACTTGGTCTGTCATGCATTTCTGCACTTTATTACTAGTGCAAACTATTGTACACATGGATTATCTGGGACCCACTGACTTCCTAGGCACAGACACTGACTGACATTTGTATATAAGAACTGGCAGAAACTACCACAATAATTAATTGAAAAATACATCAGTTTTCAGATGTGCTTTCAAGACTAGTATTAGAGACACAGAAGCAATTTCTGAGTTAGGTAAAACTGCTTTCGACTAACAAGCCCCATTTTCTTGGAATGTCTTGAAGATTTAACAAAGATAGTAATAAGATACATTAAAGCCTATCAACCTGTTCAAATGTCTGCTATAAAACCCTTTCACTGTGAACTGTGATATTCTTCATATAGATGCTTCCTTTCCCATGGTCCATTGTTTTCTTTCTGTTACTCAGTGATTACCTGTGACTTTAGTGTTAGCTTCATTTCTCTGTGTAATTTATAGTTTGAATTAAATATAGATTACTTACACATTAAATGGGCTAAGCTTAAGGTTTTAGGTTAGGTGAAACAACATAAAGGACCAGAATTAACTTTTTGTTTTCCATTTCCGTCTTACGGTTATGGTATTACATGTTTTCAGAAGTAAAATTCTTTGCCATACTATGAAAAATAAAAAGCATACACAGGATGTATAGTAATTGATAATAATGACCTACTGCCTAATTCAATAAAAATAAACTTCTGCGTTTGCTCAACAATTTTATTAGTTTCACAGCAAAACGTTTTTCCCTTAGTTAGTAGGCTCAGAAAATACATTGTGACTAGGGATAGGAAGAACGTGTTAAAACAGAATTCTGAAAGTGCTTTGGGCGCTAAGATGTCTTCATCTCCTAGGGACTGTTGGGTTGTCAGGACTTGAATTAAACATGTGTTGGGATGCAATTAGATAATGTAATAATCATGTTGGGGTTGTCATGTAGTATTCAGTCAATGATCAAAAGCAATACGTTAAACATTAAACTCTGCCTCGGCTTTGTTATCTGCGCAATATTTGTTGGAAGAATATGTAACAAAAATACCAGGGAGAATATTGAGCAGGCATTTATAGGATATTGAGTAGCCATTCAATTGTTATATGAATTGTTGGTAATTGATGCTGGTACAGGATAAGCTAATTTAAAGAAAACATCCGCAATGTGTCCTACCCTGTGGAAGATATCGGAACTGTGAGCTTGTTTTCTCACTTGTACAGAAATTAAGTGTTAAACTGTTTAAGCAACAATTCCAAAAGGATTTTGGTGTTGCCCATTTGCCATCATTCGTGCATGGAGTTGATAACATGTGGTTGCCTTTCTTAGTAATGTGAATGGAGGAGAGAGGTTGCCACTTTTCCATTTAACTGGCTTTAGTTGACCAATAGAAGTATAAACGTTTGAGGATGCTCTCTTGTATGCATGAAAGTAATTTCAAGTGTTGTGATACGCTTTTATACCACTATTGCTCTTTTTGGCATATTCTACATATTGCCAGAAAGATATTCTGCCTTTAAAAATGTATACATGTTACTTTTCTGAAGAGAATATGGCCTACTTCCTTCACCATTGCTGACATAACTACTATTGGTGACAATATGTGAGTTTTCACTAATCCAACAATGTTTTCCACACACAATCCCTTCATCTAAGATCAATGTGCACAGTGATATAAGGCAAGTCACAGCGAAAAGGCTTGTATAGAAGCACATAGTGGTCATCGCTCTAACAGAGTATGTGCATCATTTTACTTGACACACATATCACTTTAAAAAGCACTGCTTTAGTGGCTGGATGTTATTCATGGTAGTGTTTTGGAGCACAGAACGTCACTTCTCAGGTCCGTCTGGCAAATTGAATAAAGTAGGTTGTACAAAATGAAGAAGCACACTCTTGACTGTTGTCAGTCAAGAGTCTCGGTTCCTATCAATTAGAACCGGGGTGGGCAAATATTTTTGCTCGGGGGCCACATCAGGATTTTGAAATGAAATGGAGGTCCACATTTGTTTTTGTAATTTGTTAATCATAATTGATTTGGAGGCCAGAAAAGGGCCTCCCATGGACCGGATGGGACAGCCTCGCGGGCCGCATTTGGCCCTCGGGCCGTAGTTTGCCCACCCCTGAATTAGAAGGTCAGTTATCATCGGCTTTGGATCCTACTCTGTATTTGTACAGGATGACCTTCCCTTACACAGGTAGATACTAATCCATGCCCTCTTCATCTCAAGTCTGGAATACTGCCACCCATTGTTGGTTGGGATATGCTGGCAAATGCCTACAACCCCCTACAACTTACCCAGAATGCCCTCCAAGTGAGAAACCTCCCAGTTCTCACATGTCACCCCATTCGTCTAAGCAGTCCATTTGCTTCCAGCTGTAGCTTGCATCTGCTACAAGACCCTGGTGCTTGCTGAAAAAAGCCCCCCCCCCCATGGCCAAGTTACTATTCTATGTTTTCAATGCCTTGTCTAGCTGTACATGTTCAGCTAAAAAACAATTAGCAGCTCATCGTCTCTTCCAATTAAATGCTTTTAGTAACCTTCCCTCTGAATTTCGTGGCAACACAAACATGACACAGGTGATACATATTGTATGCTCTTTACACGAAGTGCCCACATGCTGTTATACACAGTGGAGAACTTCATGAGGAAACCCCCCCCCCCCCC
>JACXGK010001501.1:0-12468 GCA_016801125.1 Novumbra hubbsi | reverse complement strand
ACAGCCACCCGTCGCTGCCTTGATTCCTCTACTCCCTTCATCTGGGCACATTTGAATAATTCAACACCAGGCCAATCCTAATAGAGTCCTTGCCTTGCTTCAATTTCAGTATATGATGGGAAACGTAGGGCTTGATGACTGCCAGGGTTATTGGATATTGGCTGCAGCACAGAACAGTTAGGAGAAAGGAGAAAGGCAGTTCTCTGTACATGAATGGATGACAGGATGTATGATAATCATGATAACCATAATCACTATTATCCCATTGCTCATTATCCTTCATCTTCAGCAGGAGGTGCAGCAGGCCTACTGGTGGAAACACTACCGTTAGTAACACAAGGGAGAACACACATAAAACACCGCAACCTCATTTCAGTACTATCACAGGTTTACAATGCTGCACACATAATGTATACGTCTAGATGATATGTAATTATTTGATACTGTTGGTAATGCATTCATGGGGCATGTACAAGTCTCAATGAAGTAGAAGAGTATAAAACATTTTATCTAGGGAACTGCACTGAACTGAAACAGCTGCACATTGGAGGCAAACACTATCAGAAGTTTTAAATCAGCTCTATTTTAAGGTGAAGGTATACACTCATCAGAAGATAAAAATACGTTCAGGCTTACTTCCAGTGACAGATAATGCATATTCGCACTCAGGGCTGTTCCCTGCTGTGTCAGTTACATGGTATTGTAATTAGCAATAAGGTTCATCACAGTAATCACAGCAGTATAAGACAAAACACAGCACAAATGTCACCTTGTATCTTGTCTAGGCACAGAGTGTTCAGGATGTTGTGACTAACAGAGAGGCTCCAAAGTTGATTAGGTAGTCAGATGTTTCAAGTCTTCAATTACAGCTCAAAATGTTTTTTCATGTATAATTTGTTTTGCTTTTGACAGAAATTCTATTATTAGTTTTTCCATAATCCCAATACACATTATAGTTCCTTCCTGTAGTATACTGGTGGTATTATGACTGTATAAATGTATGGCTTGTCTTTATATAAAGGGGCAAGAGGCCATTATATATTCTCTCAGGGAGTCAACCACAAGAATGCATGATGTTTACATTGACGATATGGCTTGGGGGTAAAACATGACTTCCTAAATGTTTTGAATTAGGTACTATATACATGCAAGAACAACCCTATTGTGAGGGGATTGATGCATTGAACATGCAAATCCAATAAATAACAAAATGTATCTCCCCCCAACTCAACCGTGTACTCAATTATATTTCCTCTATACGTAATTGATAATAACTTACATTTCCAAAAACAAACAAGGAATGCTGCAAGCATTAATGGCAATTGTATTATCACTAAACTGTCTGTACACAATAAAATCATGCACTTCATCATCCAAAATGTAACCCACAGAAAAGGTTTAATTAAGCAATTAAAAATAACAATAACGCAGTTACTAATTGGATGTAAGGGATGTACTGACTGAAATAGGCTATTGACTACAATTTATTTAACAAAATAAATGAACAAACATTGCCTCAACAAATACAAACTGTGAAACATTTTAACAAGAGCTTCTTGCTGTCCTGATTGGTAATTTAAATAATTCATTCCAACGTACTATTCAGTAAAACACAACAGGCAAACTTACAGGATGGTAGATCTCCAGGCACAGGATCAAGAAGAGGTGTGCTGGACCCTAACACTTTTTCAACAGGAAAAACTGAACTAACATGATTTATCTTCAATGAATTTGCGACGTTGACTTTTTATACATAGTTATCTATATAATCAAAGAACTAAAACCAAATTCCCAGCTCTAAGCAATTGCTCTCCTAAACCCCAATTACCTGAATGGACTTTGTTGGATGCAAAATGAATTACATTAAAGTTGAAATCCAATTAAAATCATTTTGTGAAAACATATTGATTCATATCCAAAGTGTGTACATTTTTGTCAATGCTATTACAGTACAGCATTCAGAATTTTGGCTGATGTTGCAGGCAGAATAACATTCACCACAGCATCTTCAGAATCTTTCACGTCTGTCATGTGCTCAGTGTAAACCTGCTCTCATCTGTGAAAAGAACGGGGGGTGTCAATGGTGGATTTTTGTGCAGTGTATTATATATACAAAATTCTGAGAAGAACATATGGTTTTCTGTAGGTCTCTTACCACAATCATATTAAGGTTACTTTGATCATTGACATTCGGTGGGTGTTTGTTTTCTCACTTTTCACCTGCAGTCAAAAGAAAATCCAAAGGATATTTAGCAGTTGGTTTAAAAAACCTCAGGTGAAAAGATATCTCACTATCTACAGTACTCTGTAATAACAAAATATTTACATGATTAATACTGGGTCAAATTAGAAATAAAGACAGAGATTGTGATTCCATTTGAAGATCTGACAAACCACTGAAAGGCATCACCTGTTTGACAGTTGACCAGTAAGGACTCAAAGACTGGAAAGGTATGATATTTCTATTCTTATGAACTAATTAAAAAAAAATATTAACCGAGAGGTGTAGAATGGAGTAGGTTCCAAATGTGATGTGACATGAATATTAAACACAGTAAATGGCCAGGAATGTCATCTCTTTAGCCTGACTATAGCAATTAGAAATGTTCTGGGAAATTAAGTGTTTCTGCCACTCCAATCAAATTGGACCAATGTAAGTAATGTACTTTGACAGTTTTTAACTTCTAATTAAGTATCAGGCAATGCAACAATGATATTATCTGAAATCTGACAGCTATTAGCTGTAAAGTTAGCATCTTTGAAATATTTCATGTTTAATTATATTAGAATTACACTTTAAATATAATGTGCTTAAAGTTGTAGGTGTTTCCTTTCTACTGGTTGAAGTAAGGATTGTTTGGATATATCATTTGGATGTCCTTAAAACACATTCAGCAGAAGGAATGACCATCTTCATTTCTTCATCTTCCGTAAACTCATCTCACCATCTTCGTCAACTTGACACTTACAACACGGATCATACCATGTGCTGTTCTTAGAGAGAGATTGACATGTACAGTAGAATATGTTTTATCTTCTTTTCCATTATAATACATTTCATAACCCTAAATTGTTAACTGCATTATCCAAAAGCTCTTGACAATATATTGACAACATTTGTATTGAATTAGAGACAGTAATCAATTAAATCAATACATTCTCCCAAACCCCTGTGTATTCTGCTCATCATTCAAGACCAAACAACATTACAATTGTGAAGTTTGCATAACTGTGAGTTATTTTTGAAGTCTAGGCCAAGGGCTCGAGCTCTCCTAAAAATGTCAAGGATGTTTTATCCTGGGCAGAGAATGAAATGCAGGGAAAGCTTCATGGAATGTTTCTGTTAGCATCGTGTCAAGAACTGCTTCACTAGCTACATAGCTACAAGCTCAAAGTGTATAGAAAATGTTAAATCAATAATAAAACCTTGCCATTTCTGCTTAGGTAGGCACAAATTTAGTTGGGCAAACACAACCGTGTGCTAGAAAAATATTTAATAAACACAGTAAAAAGGGCAGAGGGGAATATTTGGACTATTCTGATGTTCTATAACTGCAGTTATAGTCATTTCCTACAGGAGCTATTACTATACTGTGATGTTTACCCACCACGTCTATGTACCGCCAATTGTAGGCTTAAATGTCTTGTTATATGTCAATATATGTTATATCATGGTCCCAAATCCCATAATATCACCACTCTGCTTTCGGTGTGAAAATAAGCATATCCAAAAACGTAATCTCTTCTAAGTTTTGTACAACTAATCATCATGTTATGTTAGTTGTTCTCGAGACATGTCAACTTCAAGGCAGAAAGTCATTGATAACATACGGGTGGCAAATTAAAAGAAAAACCTGAATAAATAAGTGGTGGAACATAAATGCAGATGCTTCTGTACAATTGTACTACATGTTATAATTAAGCAATTAACCTTCTATCATTCTCTGTGGCAAAAATGCTGAGCAGGCCCAACTGAGCATGATTATGGACCAAGTAAGTAACAAAGAATGGAATGCACAACCGACTAATGTTTGAATAAGAACAGTGACTAAAGTTACATCTGCTTTTAGATCTATCTTGATAGGGCAAAATATCCCAGTGGAAAGAGAGGTTTTTGAAAGGCGAAGGTGGTTCATCAATCCAGCGCCTTGCAAGAGTGGTTTGTTGATCAAATTGGACACCCTCAAGTCCAATGAAATAAGGATCAGGTCCCACACACTCAGGCGGAACAAAGGTTTAGCTCCACTAGTAGAGCACACAAAAGGTGTGAAGGTGGCATTTCGTTAAATTCACCTGATGCCTTTGTAAGAAGATTTAAATCAGAGAGGTGATTATCAATTTCTTAATGACATCTGATCAATGTCTCAGTAAAATTTGCAAAATGAATATGCATTATAGATCATCAGTCTCATCTGCCTGACTCGTCTAAACCATGGGAGACAAAATGTGTCCAATAACATGGTGGAAGTCCTCTGTCACCATGTGACAGAAATCCAAACTACTCTATTTTCAACATGCATATGTCAGTAGCTGTTCACAACACCAGAAGACTTCACACTAGTTTTCCCCAAAATGTTTAAATAATGTGGAAATACCAAAGCTACTTTAGCAATATGATATGACGTTTCAAAGCTCATGTAAACCTACCTCCCGAAAAATACATGTACATTTCCCCAATTACCTTTACAGTGAAATTGGCCATAGCAGTGTAACCATGCAGAAATTAAAACATAACTGCTAGTTCAAAAATAAGTCTCAGAAGTATGTTTTATGGTCATTTTCCTCCACTAGCCTTGTCCTTTCAGTTGAAGTAACCCAAGGTTAATTTTGAAGGATGTTTTATGTATCTTTTTAAAAACATTTGTGATAAAAATCTGCAAATGAGATATTATTGTAAGTGAATGTGATTTCATGCATGTCAATCTTGATAAGATGAATGACACAGTACTAGCTAGGAAATATTATCCCCTGATTAAAAAAATATTAAATCATCAACATCGTTAATGGACCACAACTCTATTAATCAAATTCTCATTGTTTACTCAGATGCTACCCACTCAGTTTAAAAATAACAAGACTGGTGAATTACTGTTCCATTCCCTGCTTACAATACCACCCCAATGAGGAACTGGCAGAGTGCGAACTGTGAACAATAGAGATCCTGCCATTCTTCAGAAGCGTAATCCAGTTCAAATCCCTTACTGGAAGTATTAGTCTCAGAAGCAAGCATATGTACAATGTATTATTGAACTAGGAAAAACAATAGGAACGACATCAAACACATGAAGAGAACATGGGCACACAGGTGGACCTCAAGGGTGAGCTGCAGTTGGCTTCCATCTGAAGAGGAAGGGCCTTGGTGGTGCCTTCAGAAATAAATAGCATAACATTTCCAAAGTTATATAATTACTCCTGTTTATGCAGAAATTCATTTAATAATTCAAAATATGTATAACTGAGGCACAGTGTATGTAAAAACAGCACTATTTGCCCATGGAGGATGACTACCTTCTCAAAAGAAAGACAAATGTTTAGTTGAGAATGTCAATGAAAAGCAGCTAAAATTGGTTAAGGTATATAGCAGTATTTTCTTATGAAATATATAAAAAATACATTTGGAGATTAAATGGTTATTGCATTTAGAACATTTGACATACTACATGCATGAGATTTTCCTTTGAAAATCTACGCTGTAATGCGCGTTTGTAATTAAGGCGCAGTTTATATCCTTGCAAAAAAAACTGCCTAGCTTAAGTATACTATGTACTGTAATGTTTATTTTGAGAGCTAGGGAACAAACTGAGCTTTTCTTTCCACTGATTCACCCCTCTCTGGCTATCATGCCTTGGCCAAGTTGACACCTCTGATCTAAAACGGTTGCAGGTACATTTTCCAAGTAAAGGTTTCATGAACTGGCCCTACTACCACAGAATAGCATTTCCAAGATTTCCAAGGGAAAGGCCTGTGTGTTAGGCTGACTGAGTGACCTGGGGTCAAATATACTCAAAGCACACCAGAAATACAGGTCATTATGGCCAGTGGATTCCTACTCGACACTACCAACCTTTCCGGGCTTGTCTGAAAGAGCAACCCTTGCTGCGGAGGTGGTTCTGCAATGAACCTGGATACATTCTACTTCACAGTATACTACAACTGGACCGTTCCTGTAATATCAGTGTTTTCAAAATTTGCCACATTGCAACAGTCAGTTGTTTACTGACAACCACATTTAATCGCATTAATAATAATCAGCCTTTTGATATTTATGGTGCTGCTAATTGCTGGGCCGACAAAATTACTAAATGTGCTCATGATGTGATAAAACACAATCAACTGCATTACACAATCAAAATAAGATATGTATCCTTCGTTGCTAAATAATTTGTGTGAGCTGATTATTTTACCTACATATGTAACAAAATATATTTGAAAAACCATAATATAAATAAATAGATTGAGGGGGACAGATTAAAATACATTTCTGTCGGTGGTATTGGAACATGAGGTAAAACTAAACAGATTTTCATTTTTGTACACTCTGTCGCATAACTTCAGTTTAGAACGTTAATGTACAATTAATAATTGTAATAGTGCCTATGAATGGTACATTAAAATAAGCTGATGTACATGCAATGTGCATAGAACATCATCAGAGCATTTAAAGCGATTCATGTGTTCCATATGATCATAGATCAGTGTTGCTGGTTGAGAAGCCTTATTAAAGGATGCCACAAAAATCTTCGCTACAACTGCATGCTGGATAGATGGATGTTAGAAGGTTGACTTGTTCAATCAGACTCCAGTGACCACTTGTGGTAGGAAAGAAAACTGAGAGTTCAATCATGGTTGTTGGCCAGGAAATGCCCCTGCAAAAACCACAACTCTGGTTTGAGATAACAATAAGCAATATGCTTAGCAAGATGTCAATCTAAGGACATGTCGCAATAACATAACCAAATGTGAGATAAATGGCATGATAACATTTTGACATTTTATTTTACCCCCTAACAGCATAACAACCAGACTGATTTATTATGATATCTATTATTACAGTCATGTGGAAATGTATGTATACTTTCTGGAAGGTATTTCCTTTAACATACACCTCCTAAAACAATTACGGAAACATTTAAATCACACATAGGGTCTTGATGAATGATATACATTAAAGATCAAAATCTTCACGATTCATTGTGTAACTTTTTTAGAACAAAATGACCTAACAACAGTCAGTGGAAAGCAAAATCCCCAACCATTTGAGGGGGGGAGTTAAACTCACAACGGAAATCAAAGTATACAATAAAAAAATCACAAGCTTTTCCAATTTACGTCAATTTTATCACAGCAACTCGAAATGTGACTCAGTAGTGTTTCTGGCCCCCACATGCCTGTATGCACTGCCGACAATGTCTGGGCATGCTTTTAATGAGACAAAGGATGGTGTCCTTGGATCTCCTCCCAGATTTGGATCAGGGCATTAGTCAGCCCCAGAAAGGTATGTGGCACTACTTGGCCGTGTCAGATGCATTGATACATAACATCCCAGATGTTCTCAATTGGATTCGGATTTGGGGAACGTGAGGGCCAGTCAGTGACTTTGTAATCCAGGAACTGCCTACACACTTTTTCTTGCACCAGGAGGAACCCAAGGTCCACTGTAAGTGTAAGCAAACAACAGTCAGGCTACCGTTGGCTAGCCCATGGAGGTCTGTGCAACCCCCAAAGATATGCCTTCCCCGACCAACACTGACCAACCGCCAAGTCGATCATGCTGAATGATGTTGCATGCAACATTATGTTCACCACAGTGTTTCCAGACTTTTTCATGAACAGCGGGGGAAATAAGTATTGAACACGTCACAATTGTTCTCACTAAATATATTTCCAAAGGTGCTATTGACATGAAATGTTCACCGGATGTTGGTAACAATACATACATACAAAGAAACCTAAACAAATTAGTTCAGAAATTAAGTTATGTGTAATAATGTGAAATGACACAGGCAAAAAGTATTGAACACATGAAGAAAGGGAGATGCAAAAAGGCATGGAAAGCCAAGACAACAGCTGATACCAGCCCCTTGTCACTTCAAATTAATATTAGCTGGTTCAGTCCTAACTGATGGCCTAAAAAAAGGTCCCATTGCCAAGGTGTCACACAATACACATCTCATGATGGGTAAAAGCAAAGAGCTGTCTCAAGACCGTTGCAACCTAATTTTTGCAAAACATAACGATGGTATTGGTTACAGATGCATTTCTAAGCTTCTGAATATTCCAGTGAGCAGTGTTGGGGCCATAATACGGAAGTGGAAAGACATTTCACCATAAATTTGCCTCAACCAGGTGCTCCTCGCAAGATTTCTGAAGAGTGAAAAGAATAATCAATTCTCCAAGAGCCAAGGACCACTTGTGGAGAGCTTCCAAAAGACCTGGAATTAGCAGGTATTGTTGTCTCAAAGAAAACAGTAACTCCACCGCCATAGCCTGTATGCACGCTCAACACGCAAGACTCCATTGCTGAAAAAAGCATGTTAAAGCATATGGGTGTGCCATCCCGGAGGATCAGGACTACCTTTGCAACTTGAAAGGTTACCCCTTTGTGCTACCAGTAGTGACAAGGACACTAACAAAACACTAAACTGGAGAAGAATTACTCAGGAAGGTTAAGGAGTGAGCAATGGTTTGTGGCCATCTCCGGCAAAACCATTCCCTTTTTGGGGTTGTCTTGCTTTTGCCTCTTTACATCCGGCACCTGGTGTTAGTTTTATTTGCACCAAAACAAGTGACATTCATTCACAATCACTTATGCTTGCTAACTGGACAGATTGATATACCTGAAGTTAAGTGTTGTACTGTGATGATTACGTGTTCCCTCAAGTGTTTGGAGCAGTGTATTTGAACGTATTGAAATGTAATTGTCAATTTAACTCTGTAGGTAAACTTAACCAAATATTTGAAAGTCACAGAAAGGTGGTACTTTGCAAGAATGTATTATTCAAAACTATACAGGAATACATATAGTGTGTAAAACAAAATAAGCATACCCCTAGCTACCACAGCTGGCAATCCTCCCTTAGGCTGTAATAACTTCATGTTTCTTGTAACTCTCTTACATCGACAGGAATTTTTGGCCACTCTTCATTACAGTACTGCTTCAACTGTGCCATGTTGGAATGCGTTTTTGCATGGCAGCAAAGCAGCCATAGCGCCACCTGACTCCATGCTTTTTGGTTGTGTTTTGTTTTCATCAAACACAATGTCTTTGTGTACAGAAAACCTCCCATTGCAGACCCTAACCCAGAAGTTTTGGTAGTTAAACAGGTTTTTTTCTGGCAGACATCACTCATATATTAGTATTATTTTTTGAGATCAGAGACTTCTTCCTAACCTCCCATGTAGGCTATGCTTGTTCAGTCTCTATCTAAAAGTTGAAATGTAGACTAAAACATTGATTGTTGCAAGAGATACCCGTAGACATCGTTAGTTCACTTGTTCCTATCTGAGTGCAGGCTATCTGTACACTGTTCTGAATTGTGCAGACTATTCCACTAAAGTGGCTAGGTGAATTAAAGTGTTGGGACTACTGCCAATATGCCCAGTCAAGGTCCTTCTAATCAGCAATTCAAATCATGACTGGAGTGATTTTATTTTCAGAATTGCTCACTCACATTTCCTAGCTCAGAAATTGCCTCATTGGAGTGGAAATAAAATGCAGTGCTCATTACTAATTGCAACATTACCCACAACGATATCTCCAAGTGGCCTTTTTTTGATGTATGGCCTGGAAGAAAAAGCAAAGTTAACCAGCTTCCACTGTACATCTAGTACTGCTGTTCTGATGTCACCTTCCCTGCACAGATCTAGTCCAAACAAAGAAAAGCAAGGGCGGGCTAGCTCCAGAAGATGTAGTCTAATCCCCTGTAGATTTGAAAAAAAGGGGAAAAAATAAACCTTGACATGCAAAGCATCCACCACTTTAATTTTGTTGAAACTTCCAACATCTGCTATGCTAAATGGATTCCTTTCCCTTTACCCCTGCATCACATTTTTTTTTATCTTTTTATTTAACCACATGAAACTTTAAAAACAAATGCCCCCATATGAAGAACTAATTTCCCTGTTACTGAAAAACTGGTTGTTGCTCCTTTCACACAACACCTTGTAACATCCTTGAAACAGAATTTATTGCTTGGACACGCCTTGGTTCATGACGCATCCAGTTCTTTGACATGCTGTGAGAACCAAAATTGTGGAATTCTGGAATTTAAGGGTTCATTTTTTCAGACACAGCTTAAGCCTAATCATGGTCTAAAATAATGAAGCTCAATGAAGACCTTGTTTTTTGGTCTGGACAAGGCATTAACTGTCTCAACAAAATCTGCACAAAATACCTGCTGCATTTTGTGTTCTTTAACCATCTTTGTGTAGACTTGCTTGTGAGTTTTAAATCATTGTTTTGCCCCATAACCCAGACGAGCCTAAATTAGCAAAACGATTGGTAAGCTCTAGGTGTAATGATACTCTGCCTGGTATTGTATCATAAGTAACATTTTGGTATTGTGACAATAACACCCCTAAAATAAGCACATTCTGTCACTAAACACAGATTGTATTGCTTGTTTTCATTAACTTGTAATTTCCATTCCAAAATTAATAATTTCTCTAATCTTGGCAAAGAATGGCCTTAACAGATATCAGAGGAGAAAAGAATCCTTTGCCCTCTGTGGAATTTTGTGCCCTCAAAACCAAATGTTTTTTCACCACTGGTGTAGGGGCTAATTACTCCCTTCAGCAGAAATGTAGCCTTCAAAAGAAAAGTGGAATCCCATAAGGTCCTTGATTTCAGTGCTAGTGCAATTTCACACAAAACAATGAATATCCATGCTTACTTATATGACATGCATTTGTCTGATTTCAAGAAATGTAAAAAAGGAAATACATACAACATTCAATGTTTTATTTCTCCTAACAAAACAGAAGGAATTTAGTAATTTACTTTTCATGCATTTTTATTATTTAAAAAATATTTAGGTCATAAATATGTCCATACGAATAGTTGTTCTTTAAAGTGACTGACCTTAGTAACACGACAGTCTAGTTCTCCAGCTTTTGTTAGCTTAAAGGGAAAATTCACACTTGGGGACCATAAGGAAGTATATATTTTGTGTATATTTGTTTCAAGGTCACAACCAGCGTTTTTGAAAGTCTGCATCCAGGGGTCCGTTCTTCGAAACTCGCTAACTCAGTTAGCCGTATTTGATTGCAGATGATTTGTCATGTACTTGGATTGTTGGGTTCTTCGACGCTTATCCTAGATTTGCTGTCTAAGCAACATGTGCGTAAATGTAAGCAAGCTCGAAAGCAGACTTAATTTATGTAAACAAGATTAGATTGCGGCTAAATACGCTGAGGTGATACGGGAAGTCAATAACAGCCATGGCTTGTCCGTTTTTACGAGAGCAACTAGTTGCGGAAGGTGCGAGTTTTAGAATCAAGTGCGTGTTGCGTGATAGACAGGATCTTTGAGCGCAGCGTGATATTTTACTTTATGAGAGATATCGGGTTTCTCGTGAGGTTTACTGATTTACATAGTTAACTTTTTGGAACCACGTGTTAAATGTTCAACACGGAATCGGGCTTTAACCACAGCACAAACTGTGTGTATTGCCCTGCGATTCTTTGCGTGTGACACTTTCCTTTACACAATTGGAGATGCGGAGGACTTGAACTGAAAAGTGCTGTCTGTCGTGCCATTCGCAAAGTTTACCAGGCGTTCAAGCAGTTTTTAGGTGCTTTGTGGTATTTCCAAGCCACTTGACGCCCCAGGCTGTGAAGCAGTATTTCTAAGCCATTGCAGGTACATCAAAATTGTTAAGGAAGTTCATGCCATCATGACCATGTCAATAAGGATGACTTTTGTCCCCCAGGCTTCCCTAATGTTATAGGTGCCTTAGACTGCACACACATCCCCATCAAGGTCCCACCGTGCCCCATTGAAGTGGATTTTTTTAACCGAAAGGGGGTTCACAGTATAAGTGTGCAGGTAAACTACTATTAGAATTACAGATCAGTAGTTTATCAAATACAATTTCAAAGAAGGAATGTTTCAAAAAATATATACCATTGACCGACTATACTCTCATAGATGGTGTGTGTGACTCTATGTGACATATCACAAATGTGGAGGCAAAACGGCCTGGATCTATACTTTTCAGATGTCACATATACTTGTCACATTTAAGCACATTATTTGAATGTGGTAAGGAATGATGTACGCCTCTAGGTCACGGTGTTCCATACACTTATGCTGGGCCAAACATAACTTCATAACTTCCATTATACTGGTGATTATGACGGGATCCTGCTTGGAGACAGGCTATGCATGCAGGCAGAAGAAGTAGCAATGATTACCATTTTGTAGAACATTCTTGTATTTCACTTTTACTTGGGTCCATTGTTCTAAAG